>JAVJIF010008838.1:0-185179 GCA_038442645.1 Agave tequilana | reverse complement strand
ATTTATTTTTCAATTCTTAATCTCACTATCATCAAAGGTAGAATGTAAAGAGTAGTGAGAAATAGAATCATTTTCTTCTTTTTAGAAACAACATATTTTTCTTTTCTTTTTCAAAAATTTTCTTTTTCAAAGAGTTGTTTTCTGAAAAACAATTTCCTTTTGATTTCCACCAAAATAATTTTATCTTTCAAAATAGTGTTTCCTTCACATAAATCATTTAACTTAGACATGAGGAAACATTTTCATTTTAAAAAACTCATTTTCTTTTCTAAGCATGCAATGTTAGATTTAAATGAATCTTGTTCTATATGCATGCAATCAACTTTCTTTTCAAATTTTTTATTTTCTTTAAGCATGTCATATTTTTCAAGCACAAGATGACAAAGGTAGTAAGCTCATCATATGACATGTCTTCATCATCAGATTCGGAGTTTACCTCAAGGGAGTTATCCCCTTGGACCATGAAGCATGCGTTGGAGGTGTTGCTTCCAACGTCCGAATCACTCCCGGCATAGTATAGATCCTTTTCGCCAAGAGAGGTGATGATGTTCCAAGCTACAAAAGCCGATTCAACATTAGAACCCTAGATAAATAATCATCTTAGGGTTGACTTGATAGCATGACTGGCTTTAGCATTAGCCTCAAAATTCTTACCATTTGAACAATATGAATCATTAGATATGGCAAGATAAACATGAATGCCTAAGGCCTGAGGTACAAGACATCTTAACCTTCCAAATTGGATGTTAAGAATGTCAAAGGTGGGTGGTGACATGAACTCCATGGTGTGTGTACAAATATTGTGATTAGCCTAAAAAATGAGGATCTTAACTCTAGGTTGTTAGACCCAAATCAGAGTACAAGCTCTGATACCAATTGAAGGTTCACCTAGAGGGGGGGTGAATAGGTGAAGGCTAATCTAAGGTCACTTAATGCCAAATGATGCAAATAATGCGGAAGCTAAAAACAAATATGACCTAATAAATCTTTTACACAAACACACGTATAACCAAAGAGTGTTGCCGAATTCCTCGTGAAGGGCTCTGGACAAACTCCCTAGATCCCCTTGAATGGGTTGAGGTGCCGCGTTGGCTCTCTTGGTTGAATAAGTGTTTAGCAAACAAACCCACACAAGTATATCAATGAAGCACAATATGAATATCAAGCTGTAAGAATAAGCACAATAATTGAATGCAAGATATAAACAAGTAAGGGAGAGAGAGAGAGAGAAAAGGCAATCACAAACACAAGGGTATGTTTCGAGGTTCGAGCACTTGCTCTACATCCCCGCCTTCGACACACGAACGATTTCCACTATGCAAGATCCCAATGGATCTCTCCTCGGTGCCGCAACACCTACAAGCCCTCGGACTCCCTAGTCCGCCCACACGCAAGCTCACTAGCTCGCCGAGGCCGCACCTCAAACCACCGAGTTCACACAAGAACTCTAAACCACCACGAGCACACTTGCCCGTCTCCTCAATGTACAAAGAAGAAATCTCTTGGTGATCTAAACACTTTGATCACCAATAAAAGCTCTCACTATAACACACCTATAGGATGAATAATCAATGGATAGCTCAAGTGTGGTGTGAGAAAAACAAGGATGAGAGTGGTGGAGGAAAACTCAAAGAATCTCTTTTAACACACTCTAATAAAAACTTCCCTTTGATTGGAAGTATTTGCACTCAAATATGTGGAGAAAACCCTTTTAAAAGAATGGGAAAAACTGGCTCAAAGCTCTCCTAAAATCTTGGCTCAAAACAATGACCAAACCCCAAATTTATAGGCCAGAAAAATATTGCCGTTGGGGTCTGTCAGAGCTGCCGGTCGACCGTCCGGTCGACCGCCAACGGTCAGAAATCCGACCGTTGGAGCCACGGTCGACCGCCTGGGTCGACCGACCCACTGGAGCTGAGAGTCCAACTCTCTGTCGGTCGACCCGTACGGTCGGCCGAACTTTCCAGAGAGCTCTGCTCTCTAGAGCGGTCGACCCGTACGGTCGGCCGTCCTCCAGTGCACAAAGGCGTGCACATCTGTGTACGTCGGTCGACCGGTCCGGTCGGCCGACTTCAGTATTAGTCGACTATATAGGGAGCAAGTCGACTTATCTGAAGCCTGAAACAGTTTTCTGGGGTTAAAAATTTAGTCTTTTTGGCTCAAATAAAATCCCATAAAATACTTAAAAATTTACAAAATAGTTTTACCAATATACTTTGATAAACAAACATGCTTGCACAAAATCAAGGCATGTTATAAAAGATTAGACTATTTTTGTAACTTGGAAATATTTGGCTCATGATAAAAATTGTATTTTCCAAAACATGTTTTTCCAAATTTTCATCAAATACAAAAACAAGATATACTTTTAAGGCATAGTGTGTATGGATATGATCCACTACACAATCAAGATGAAATATCTATGTTTTTGTCATAAAGCTCTAAAGTTGGTTTTGGTTAAAAGATAAGTATATGAGAAACACCAAAAACCAAAATAGTATTTTCTAAACTAGAAAATCTTTTGTAAAACAAAACTATCAAGAGTGTGTGTGTGTACTTGAGCAATCCACAACTACTCTATCCTTTACATTTTACTCTAAAACAAAACAAAATCTTATACCTAGACACAAGTCTTCATCTTCTTGAAGTCTTCACTTGAAGGCTTCTCATCTTCTTGACTTGGTCCAAGCTTGATCCAAAAGCTCCATGGATCACACCGTGCTAGCTCCAAATCTTGACATTTTATCCTTTGTTGAGCTATGCACCTACTAAGATCTTGATAATGAATCTGTCACTAATTAAACACAAGATCATTAGTAAACATAACTTCATGAGTTGATCATCATCAAAACTAGGGTGATAGGCCTTTGGGCCAACATACTTGGTCCAGAAAATTATGCCTATATGTTTGCAAGAGCATAGGCAATGGCATCCCTGCTGGGCACATCAAAGATAAGTTTCTGAACTGCTCAATGTAGTCACGAATATATTCCCCTTTCCTCTGCATGGTGGAGAGGAGTTTGTTCATGGTTACCTCGGTGTCGTCCTCGTAAAAACGAGAAAATTCGAGTTTCTAAGTCGGTCCAGGAATTGATAGAGCCTGGAGGAAGGCTTCGAAACCAGTCAAATGCTACCCCCTTCAAGGTACCGATGAAGAGCTTGGCCATAATAGCATCGTTATCGATAACGTTACCGGTCTGAGACCAGAAGTAATAGATATACTGGTTTCGCGAGCTCTTACCATCATACGTATGTAACGTAGGTGGCTTAAATTTTGGCGGGTATGGTACTGAATCCCATTCAAGTGGGTAAGGACGAGTCATGCCTACCTTCTTCAGTTCATCCCTCTGAGCTAGGGATGCGATCTGAGCTTGGATGCCTTTAAGAACTTCAGCATCGATGGAAGAACTTTCCTTTGACTTCTCAGTCTTAGGTTACTCATCATCATTATGTTCCTCCTCATTATGATTACTCCCGGTATCATTGATATTTCAGTTGGTGAGGAGCTAAGTGAGCATCTGTTGAATGTTGTCCAGGCTTCTTGCTGGGCCTTGGAGGTTTGCTCCTGAGCTTCCAACCATCGACGAAGGTCATCATTACTGTTATTAGCCATATGCACTGACACTCTTTCCATTCGTACCGAGCTGACGTTGCTGAAGTGGCATACTCACTATCTTCCCCTCATCATCAGACCGTTGGAATAACCTTTTCATTTGTTCTGGTGATGTTATTCTAGTCGAAGAGGATGGCAGCTCATAATTATAGGGTATTGCCATCTTAGATCTGGTGTTTCAGAATACACCTTCTTCTTCTACCAAGACTTGGCCTAAGCCAGGGCTATAGTCTAGGTCTGGAGAACTGAACCAAGGGGAGTTAGCACCACGGGTGCTCGTTTGACCCTATTCGGTTCACTTCCCCTTCCATCATGTTGACAGATGCAGAGGGCAGATCTGGTAGATTTCACGATTTGCTCTTTTTGTGATGCTTCGTAGGAGCTCGCACGGATAGTCGATTAAAAACTGACTGTCAGTTTGGAAGGATGGCAGGGAATAGTCCTAGCCAGCAATTGACTGAATGGACCATCACCAACTGACATCTGATTTGTTCACAACAAGAGGGAGAAGTTTGGAGTAGTTCTAACTTCCGCTTGTTAGTTAAGAACTCTCGCAGGTTGAGATTAACCGAGTTTAAGCGATCCAGCGCGGAGATCCGAGCGGAGCGTGTGCTTGTCTGTTCAGGTGATTTTGAAATCACCTTTTTGTATATAGCTCTATTTGTAGGAGCGGACTTAGCACCAGAGGGCTTTGGAAGCGAAGCTCGGATGATGCTTCGTCCTTTGCAATACCGTGGAGACAATGAGCACTGCGTAGTGCTTTAGTCCTAACTTCGCGGCTGAGAATTCTGGTAGCACCCTTAGGTGCTGAAGCTGTATAAACACCACTATCAGAGCCTAAGGATGATCCCTTAACTCTGCTCCGAAAAGCGGACTTAGCGCTGGAAGATTTTGAGAGCGAAGCACGCTGTGGCGCTTTGTTCTCAGCCTTGTAGCTAAGGTGGCTAGCACTGCTGAGTACTTCAGTTCTAGCCTTGCGGCTGAAAACTTTGTTCATCCCCTAAGGTACTGGCGCTGTGTTAGCCACACCATCGGTAACTTCGCACGTGAGAACGAGGTTGGCGCAAGGGGCCACTGCTCCTAGATTAGGCGAAGGCAGAGTTACAAATCTAGCCTCGCGGCTAATAGCCTCGGCGAAGCTGCCAAACTGGATAGGCAGTTTGGCTTTGTCTTCGCATACTAGGCGAAGTTACAGTGGAACTTCGCTTGAAGTTGCACACGGAGCTTTCTGCTTCGGCCTCCACATCTGCTTGGGAAGCGAAGTTTTAGGTTCACAGGGAAATCTGGTTAGCCTTGTGTAAGGCACTTTTAACCTCAGTGGAGGCTGAGAGGAGTTGAGACGAGGCTCTTCTAGTTGCTCGTCTGGCTAAGGTTCACTTCTGCTCTGAAGTCTTAGCCACCGAGATCTTCCTGTGCTTCTGAGCGTGGAGCATTAGACTACCTTCAGAGAGCAATTCTTCAAATTTTTCTTGGTCAAAATGAATGACCAAGTTTTTAAAAATGACGAGCTCAAGATTCTGACCATTGCATTGCAATACTGTCTCCTTGTTACGCCAGAAGACCGATCTCCCCAGCGGAGTCGCCATCTTGTTTTCTATTGAAAAAATGATTCGCGGGAAAACTTACAAAAAGAGTGGAGGAACAATATTACAAGTAATTGAACAGAAATTACAAGTAGATCTTCTCTGAGATTTCTGAAAAAATGTGCTGGTGGGAATCTGATCAGCGCGCGATCACTTTATCCTTTTGACGTTGCAATCGATCTGACAATCACACTGCCTCCTGATAGGATTTCCTTCTCGCTTGGTTCTGAAAATCCAAGATTTGAAAGCAGGAGAACCGAAGAACCCTCTTTGCTAAGAATTTCTACTGAAAATTTGTAGCCAATACCTCTCTGTCCGTGTGTGTGTGTCCTTGGCTCAGCAAGGAACCTTTTTATAGTAAATGTGGGATGTAAGCGCCCCCTTGAATTCAGCAAAGCTGAATCAGTCTTTAGCTTCACGCGAGGCTCGCAAATGACCTCGCCGCGTAGCTCTTTGTACGCTTCTGGCGAAGCTAGAGGGTTCGTGCGAATGCCCTCTTTGCCATTATGGCTTAATTATCTCCACTTAATGTGGGACGAAGTGGGCGGATGTAATCGCCCACTTAAAGTGGCATTAATCCCACTAAATTAGTGGGGTTTACCCATTAATCACTCGTGTGAAACGGTCAATTGATGACTTGGCAAATCCTACTGCGGAGCTAGATAATGCGAAGCTAGATCATGCGAAGCTAGATCATGTGAAGCTAAGACGTAGCCCATAGCTTCAGGCGAAGTTACCTTCAGAGCCTCGTGCGAAGCTAGCTCAGCCCATAGCGGAGATATGATTTAATTAGGGATAAGGCTTCTGGCGCAAAGCTTCTGGATAAGCCTCTGGCGGGGCTAAATGGGAAGCTTCAGGTGAAGCTAATAGTTAGCTTCAAAGCGAAGCACCAACCAAGCTTAGGCGAAGCTGTTAGTCCCATGCGAAGCTATGAAGCTTCCCTTGGACTTGTTTCAGGCTAAGTATTGAGATAACTTAGCGTCTTAGGCCTGCTTGGGTCTCTTCAACGGCAACTTTGGCTTACTATCTGCTTTACTTGATTAGTAATGTCCATGTTGCTGTCTTGTCTCTGGTCATCAGCTTGTCTTCGACTTATCTTTTGTAGATGTCGATAAGTTAGACGTCATTCAGACCAGTTGAAGATGAATGCGGGAGTTCAGTCTTTTTCGAGTGTCAACAATGCCCTTAATCGTTTTCGTGCGCGTGTACAAATATATAGCAGAAACAATACTTAAGCAATGTATATCACCCAAACTGTGTTTCCTAATGCTACACGCTATGCACACGTACTTTGGCTCCAGCACTCTTTAATAGTAATAAAAAATGTAACAAAATTAGACGAATGCCCTAAAATGCAAAGTCTAAACCGTTTAGCATTAACAAGCAACAAGTTATTGTTGGATTAAAAACAATGTGCAAATCAAAGTAATAAGAAATTCTAACAGCTGCAGAAGCTTTCTCTTTGCATTTCAAGCACCCGGAAACAGTAGTCCTCTAGTACAGTCGCGAAAATGCAGCCTTTTGCCGTGTTTGCGCGGTTGCTTAGTGGGTTCTGGTGCTCTGCCTTCTAGGCAAAGTCATAAAGAAGCTGTATGTTTTCTCCAGCTATTTATTTCTTGAAATAAGCCCCAGCACACTAAAACAGAGAAAAAATAGGTTAATCGTTAAGTAAATTTAAAAAGAAAACTTACCATCCCTTCTCGGCAACAGCGTCAAAATTTTGAGCGAGTTTGAACATGCACAGAAAATAGAAGTTTAAAAAATGTGCTAGATTGCTCAATACGACAAGTGGCTTTGTGGGTCGTTATCCACAAGGAGGGACTGCGAGGAATCATTTAATAAGTCTTTCTAAGTTACTATTAACCGATTAAATGATTTCTTCTTAGTTTTTTGGAAAAAAGGAAATACAAGTGTTAAGAGTTAGAAGAAGAAGATGATAGAAGAAGAAGTGTTATTGGTGTTTTGATTAGAAGAAAGACTAAATTAAGAAATGAAAAGAGAAAGAATGAAGAAGTATGTTTCTAGATTAAGAAATAAAGAAAAGAAAACTATAGTATACATACCTCTTTTGTAGACTATAATACCTTCAATCCATTGTGAAGGTTTACCTCGAAGAAAGCGAAGCAGAATAAGAGATGGAATAACATAAAGCTATGATGTGCTAAATGGAGTAACAATGAAGAAAAAAGAGGAAAGTTACCTTGATTGTCACTATCAATACAACTCTCACTGAAGAAGATTACATTCAGTGTCACTCTAAATACACTTCTTCTTCTCTGTTTCTCATGAAACTCTCTCTAATCTAAGCTATAAAAAAATCATAAAATTTTATTTTTTTTAAAAAAATCTAAGCTAAACTAGAACAAAAACCTAAACCTAGCTCTCTATTGGAGTAGTGCTCTTTTGCCTTCTGCATATGGTGGTATTTATAGGAGAAATGGGGAGGGGAGAGCGCGCTTGAAGATGATATCAAAACGTTGGCCAATAGAAAAGATCTTCTAATAAGATTGGAGATAAAGTTGGAGATATGGATAAAGTCGCTTGCCCAACAGAAAAGATCTTCTGATAATATCTCTTCTAGATCTCTGGATTTTGACAATATCCCATTGATACTTCAAGCTAACCAATTAAATCCATGTAAATTCAAATTAAATGAGACATATTTAAGATTATCTTCTTTGGTATCCTATATTATCCACTTAGATTTATAGTTTGCGTTGGGATCTTTAGAATATGTACACCAACCCTCAGTTGTGAAATAAATCCTCCAAAATTCGATTTAGTTGGACTAAATTTGGGATCATCCTCTCATTCTCCATTAATTATCACCTGCATAAATTAGACATTAAGACAGGTAAATAGTAGAGTTTATTACAAGATAAACATAGGAATGTAATAATAAATAATTAAATATACGTGTGCAATCACACACTTCCGAGACACTCTCTCTAGAGCTTATAGGAGGTGAAGCAGGCTTTCTACCACTAGTACGCTTCCCGACGGGAGCTCAAGAAGAAGAACAACCATCTCCTTACCCTCAAAATGAAGCTTGGGGAGAGCCTCAAGCAGTATGTTAGTTATTTTCAAAGTGAAATGGCCCTGGTGTATAACTGTAATGATGACATGGCTGCCACCACTTCATCAGTAGGCTGCAAGTCTTCCATTCTTTCTAAAAATATCTGGTGAAATACGTGGTCACCAAGATGACGACATCCTCACTCATGCCCAGAAGTATATCCAAACTGAGGATGCTACTCGAATCTCTACCAACTACTCCCAAGCAAGGAGTGAAGAAACAGAAGGCGTAGTCTGTTCTCCCGAAGACTCTAAGCTAGACAGTCGAGCAATCAACAAGCCCGCTCGGAACCTCGCAAAGATCCACGGAGATGAAGCCAACTTCACTCTATTCAAAGTCCCCATGGACCAGTGATCGACAAAAAGCAAGCAGAAGATTAAGTAAAAAGAGTATGGGTCGATGTTACTGCTTTTACGATTCTTCCGTAGTAACGAAGTGGCTATACGGGTCGTATCCACAAGGAGGGAGAGCGATGAAAGCTTGATGCGGCTTCTTTGTTCAAGAAAAGAGAAAGTTCTTTGTTTCAAATAAAGAATTGGAAAATGAAAACAAGTTGGTTTCAAGAATTGTTTGAGAATGATTTGGTGGTTTGTAAAGTTAGATTTTCTTAATAGTAAAAATGTATGGCTAACTTCTACTAAGTGCTCACACTAATCCCTAACTTCTTGAAGATGTAGCCTCACGATGGATCATAGGCAAGCATACCCCTTATGCATAGGAACTATTCACGTGAAAATTGAGTGAAAGTTCTTCTTATAACTTAGCTTAACACGACAAAAATTTGAACGTTCCCTTATCAAGATCCAATTGAAGGTGAGAATAGGGGAAGACACAAGTGCACTAATGGTATCGGCAAAGTTAAAAGAAAAATCTCTAACTTATAAAAACAAGTAAAGCATGCAATCCATAGATCATCAAAAATCCGTTAAGCATGAAATATAAGAAAGTGAATACTTGAATGTAAGTTAGAGTTAGAACCTTCGTCTTAAGATAACATAGCTCTTGTTTGCACAAGGCTTAGTTGACACTATTGACTCATTTGGGTTTATCAATCAAGTTGTTAGAGATTAGTAGGTTAGTAGTTAGTTAGTCATGCAATGGAAGAGTTAGTTAGACATGGTAGTAAAAGAAACAACAAAGGAAAAGGAGTAAAGAGAAAAAGAGTTACACTACAACAAGAAAGTAAAAGAAAGAAGTAAAGAGAAAAGGAGTTACACTACAACAAGGAAGTAAAAGAAAGAAGTAAAGAGAAAAGGAGTTACACTATAACAAGGAAGTAAAAGCAAACGGAAAACACAAGTAAATGGAAAGAAGAAAGAGAAGTACTTACTTGTATTAGCTTGTCACCTTCAAATACAATTCTTACACACATTCTCTCTTTCACTCTAATGGCTAAACTAAACTAGAAGAAGAAGGAGACTAAAACAACTACAATCCTAAAAATAAGATTACAACAATACTCTAAACTCTGGATCAGCATCTCTTCAGACCCCAGGGGGTATTTATAGGCGCCAGGGGAAATGGGGCCAGGTGGACGACCCCTGGCCCAAAGCCCGGGCGCGCTCGCACCCGTACGACCGCGGAAACGCGGCCCATGCCGCGTTTTC
This sequence comes from Agave tequilana, assembly GCA_038442645.1. NCBI lineage: Eukaryota > Viridiplantae > Streptophyta > Magnoliopsida > Asparagales > Asparagaceae > Agave > Agave tequilana. The sequence goes on along the minus strand of JAVJIF010008838.1, from coordinate 175,300 downwards.
GCGGCCATGCCAGGGCGGCACGGGCCTGGCTTCGGGCAGTGCGTCGTCCTGTCTGTCCCCTATCAGGTGGATCTTCTGCTTTCTGGATTTGATACCCTAGGCTGACAAAATCTCCACTCTAAGGTCAATGGCTACTTGTAGGCCTTTAATCACCGATTGACTGATAATTTAGGGTCTTCTTCTTCATTTGCACACTATGGACTTAGAATCAAGCATGCAAAGCTTTATTAGTAGAATTTTATATCAAATAAATATGCGGATGTGATAAAAATTATGTAAAATTAGAGAATAATCACACCCCCACACTTATCTTTTTGCTCGTCCTTAGCAAAACAAAAAATAAGAAAATTGTTACACCACTTTCGCAGGTGACGCGATTGCACTGAGCATGTGCAACAAGCCTTTAAGCCTCTAGGTTTCTCCTAGAGGAGGAGTGTTGTCTCCTGAGGGTTTTTAACGGATTGCACCTACAAAATCCAGTAAGTGAAAAAAATATTTAGTTGTTAGCAAACTACTTTCAAGAAAAAGAACTTTCAATCATCTAAGTAAAAATGACCGAATGATGTAAGAATTAGGTTCAACCCTCATAAGTCCTCCTATACTTTAGCCTTCATAAAAGAAAAAATTATGAATTTTCTTTAAATTTACAAAGGATCTTATACCTCTAACTCATTCTGTTATTTTGTTTTAGATAGATATGTATAATGTGTAAGTGTGATGTGTTTGAGATTTTTCAACTCAATTTTGAATATCATTTAATTTTATTAATATTTATCTATTATTCTTGGTTTCATTAGGCTTTCTACTTTACTCATGTAAACATATCAAACCGATGACTCCCAAACCAGATGGTTTTAGGGCACAAGGTGAAAAAACACCCCTCAGGTAAAATATGCAAGTAGAGTAGGCCACGAAATCAAGATTTACTTATATATTGATTATTATTTTTTTGGCGTGAGTAATCATGCTTCTTGAAGCACAATTATGCGATTTTTTTTCAGAGTTGTGTCTCTAAATCCCAAGCATGTGTGTGTGGTTTATGCATATTCTACTAAGACTAAATAAAAGGTATGAGTTATTTTCCTTATCCCTCCAAACTCTTAGTCAAACCAATCTTTCTTGTTTATTTAGACAAAAATAAAGATTCATTAATAAGGTTCCCTTAATTCCTACAACCTTTTTGAAATCACCTAGAGGGGGGTGAATAGGTGATAATGCTAATCAATACACAAATTTAAAATTTTATGATGCAACGATCACCCGAAACAAGATTAAAAGCAGAATACCCCGTGAAGGGCTCTAAACTCCTTCCTCGTGATTCCTCTAGATAAGAGTTTGAGGTGCACAATGCAATCTTATTGTATGAGTATTGATCCACAATATAGTAATGAATATAAAGCAAGTAAATAACACAAATAAACCAATCGCAAACACAGAGATTTGTTTCGAGGTTCGAGCACCCAGCTCTACGTCTCCGCCTTCACCCAGAAGGATTTAAGAACCACTATAACTTCCACAAAGGGTACAACCACAAGGGAGTACCAACTCCTCAATCACACTCCTCTAGTCCAGAGGTAGTGGAGCCACAAATACAATGATATCTTAGTGATCAAAAGAGCACAAACTCTCTCTTGAAAAACTTTTTCTCTTACAAAACCCTAGAGAATAATGTGTAGGATTGAAGCTCAAGTATTGTAAGTAAAAAAGAAAATAAAGTTGAAGAGAGTTTTGAATCAAAAATTACAGTAAAAAGAGAGAATTTTGAGCACAAAAACTGAGAGCAAAAACTTCTTTTGAAAGACTTAAACTTGATTTCTTTTAGCAAAGAATTGTTGTAATCACCTCAACCCTAATAATCCCTATTTATAGGATAAAGTAGCGATTAAAGAGTAAACTATTATAATGAAAAATTAAGAAAGATTAGACCCAAATCTAGCCCTCAAATTCGTTTAGAGAAGAAAACCACGTTTTAAAACGTGTTTAAAAAACTAGTCGTTTGGGCTGAAATTAAGCTCAACAAAAGCATGTACTAATATTTCTCTACTTATTTCACCTCATCATCAAGTGGTTGAGTAGTTACCTTGGTGTGTTTGCCTTGAAACACACATTTGCCGTGTCGACTTCATCTTCGGATTCACTTTCCGAATCCCAAGTGGCTTTGTATACCTTCTTTTCAACCGGCTTCTTTTGCTTCAAGGAGGAGGTCATCTTTTTCTTGAAATCTAAACAATCGACCATGATGTGTCCGGGTTTCTAACAGTTGTAGCATATGATCCTTTTCTCCTCCTTCCCTTCTCATCGCTTTCTATAGTTGAGCTTATTCTTGCGGTACATTCTCTTTACATTTCTCACAAGGAGAGATAGCTCTTCATCATCTTCTTCATATTCTTCATCATCGTAGTTGGTAAAGGAAGACTTGAAAGCTATGGACTTTTTCTCTTGAGGTACTGCTTCTTCTCTAGCCTTCTTCTCGATCTCATGAGTCTTTAGATTTCCGATAAGACTTATGAGCTCCATCTCGTCTTTGTCATTCAACTCCTTCAAGGTGGTAGCTTTGATTTCCCATGACAAAGGAAGAGCACGAATCACTTTACGCACCTTTTGGTCGTTGCTTATATCATCACCTAGAGAAAAAAGAGCATTGATAATCTTAGTAAACTTGGTAATCATATCATCATCATAGATTCATCTTCTAGCATTCTAAAACTTTCATACTGGGAATGCAAGAGATCTATTTTAGCTCTCTTGACTTGTGATGTTCCCTCATGAGTGACCAATAAGTGTTGCCAAATCTCATAGGCGGATTTGCAATGGATAACCCGTATTAGATCATCCTCATTCACAACTAAAAGTAGGGCATTTTGAGCCTTTGAATTAGCATCAAATTCCTTGAAGGTGAGTTCGGACCAAGTGTCCTCCTCATTTTCGGGTCTACTATAAGGCTTGGTCAAGGACTTAGTAACTAGACTACCTAGAGATTGTAGAAAAATAGTCATCCTAACTTCCATATGAGAAAGTTGAGTCCATCAATTTGGGAGAGGTCTTAATGTTATCGACCACCTTTACTAGTGTATGAATGAAAATAAGCAAAAAGAGATTAGCAAATTTTAGGATCTCTCTAAGAACGTGAAGCCAAAAACTAGAGTCCTAACTCTGATACCAATTGAAATCACCTAGAGGGGGGGTGAATAGGTGATAATGCTAATCAATACACAAATTTAAAATGTTATGATGCAACGATCACCCGAAACAAGATTAGAAGCCGAATACCCCGTGAAGGGCCCTGAACTCCTTCCTCGTGATTCCTCTAGATAAGAATTTGAGGTGCACAATGCAATCTTGTTGTATGAGTATTGATCGACAATATAGCAATGAATATAAAGCAAGTAAATAACACAAATAAATCAATCGCAAACACAAAGATTTGTTTTGAGGTTCGAGCACCCAGCTCTACGTCCTCGCCTTCACCCAGAAGGATTTAAGAACCACTATAACTTCCACAAAGAATTACAACAATAAGGGAGTATCCAACTCCTCAATCCCACTCCTCTAGTCCAGAGGTAGTTGAGTCACAAATACAATGATATCTTAGTGATCAAAAGACCACAAACTCTCTCTTGAAAAACTTTTTCCCTTACAAAAACTCTAGAGAATAATGTGTAGGATTGAAGCTCAAGTATTGTAAGTGAAAAAGAAAATAAAGTTGAAGAGAGTTTTGAATCAAAAACTACAGTAAAAAGAGAGAATTTTGAGCACAAAAACTGAGAGCAAAAACTTCTTTTGAAAGACTTAAACTTGATTTCTTTTTGCAAAGGATTGTTGTAATCACCTCAACCCTAATCATCCCTATTTATAGGATAAATGTAGGGATTAAAGAGTAAACTGTTATAATGAAAAATTAGGAAAGATTAGACCCAAATATATCCCTCAAATTCGTTTAGAGAAGAAAATCATGTTTTAAAATGTGTTTAAAAAACTAGCCGTTTGGGCTGAAATTAAGTTCACGGTCGGTCTTCAAAAAATATAACCGTTGCCAGCCCGCGCTCGACCTCCCGGTCGACCGTAACAACAGAAACATGGGTGCTTTCAGTAGGCCGAAGCGCGGTCGACCGATATGGGGTCCGGTCGACCGCCCGATCGACCGAGAAACGTGCACATATGCACGCACCAAAACGGTAGAAGTGCGGTCGAGCCGGTCGACCGTCCAGTCGACCGCAACAGGCCAAAACAGTTCTTTTGAAATTGATTTTGAAGATCTTGATAATTTTCAAATTAATTTTGATCAAGACTTGTATACTATACAAAATAGAGTTTGTAAGTATAAGAATATGTTTAAAAATATTTTGTATATAGGAGAAACATCTTTTAGAAAAATCATGTGCAAAATCTTGTGTCTGGGGAATATTGAGCTTCAACACTATACACTATTCTTTAACACACTAAAAATTATAAAAACTGAGAAAAGAAGTCCCTGAGCCGCGTTACACCAAGCTAGAGCCTTCTCTTCTATGAAAACGTCCTCTTGCGTCATTTGCCTTTTAGCATCATAATTCTTTACAATAGCTTAGAAAGGCCATCAAGACTAGCACAAACCTGAAACTCATTCTAAATAACTTATTAGTACCAAATAGCTTCTATGTGTTTTGTTATCATCAAAACTTAAACAAATAGAGAGTGTAACCTTTTGGGCCAACAATCTCCCCCTTTTTGATGATGACAAAACATATAGGCTATAACACATGATATAAAAGGGAGGTAAAAACTCTCCCTCAAATAATGCTATATTAAACAAGTATAAAACAATTTATTCTGATCAAATTTTTTTTGAAATTTGATTTAAGCATCAATAAAACACCATAAAACACCATCAATGAAACAAGTAAAACACTAGATCATAACACATATTTCTCTCCCTTTTTGTCATACATCAAAAAGGGATATATTAGTAAGAAAACTTCCTTATTCAACAACACAAACATTAAGTTCACCACATATGAAAGAAAATCTATTATAGTCAAGTGGTTTAGTGAAAATATTGGCAAGTTGAAAATTGGAAAAAATATAATCAATATCAATATCACCTTTCTCAAAATGATTTCTAAGGAAGTGATATCGAATCTCAATGTGCTTGGTCTTACTATGTTGATTTGCATTCCTAGTCATATGAATAGTACTAGTATTATCACAAAATATTTTTATATGGTCATAATGCAAATCATAATCAAGGAGAGTATGTTTCATCCAAAGTACTTGTGCACAACAAGCCCCCGTCGCAACATACTCTGCCTCGCCGGTTGAGAGGGCTACCGAATTTTGTTTCTTGGAAGACCATGAAACAAGACAATTACCAAGAAATTGACATGTTCCACTAGTACTCTTCCTATCCACTCTACAACCCGCATAGTCGGCATCCGAAAAACTCATCATTGAGAAATCTCCGATTTTCAGATACCAAAGACCCATTCCAATAGCGCCCTTAATATAACGAATAATGCGTTTTATCGCAATTAAATGAGATTCTTTGGGACACGATTGGAATCTAGCACAAAGACACACACTAAACATAATATCCGGCCTACTAGCCGTTAAATACAACAAACTACAATCATGCTTCTATATAATTTTATATCAACACACTTACCTTGGTCGTCCTTATCAAGCTTGGTGGTGGTAGCCATGGGAGTGTTGCAAATTTTTGAGTCTTCAAGTCCAAATTTCTTGATGAGTTCCTGGGAATACTTGGCTTGACATATGAATATCCCATCACACATTTGCTTGATTTGGAGTCCAAGAAAATAGTTCAATTCACCCATTAATGACATCTCAAATTCACGTTGCATGCATTGTTCAAACTCCTTGCAAAGTAACTCATTAGTAGAACCAAAGATTATATCGTCAACATATATTTGAACTATAAGAATGTCACTATCAACATGTTTAGTAAATAGTGTGGTGTCTACTTTACCTTTAACAAAATCATTTGAAAGAAGAAAACTAGAAAGCCTTTCATACCAAGCTCTTGGAGCTTGTTTTAAACCATACAATGCTTTATCAAGTTTGAAAACAAAATTTTGATGAACATGATCTATAAAATCGGGAGGTTGTCAACATAAACTTCCTCATCAATAAAACCATTAAAAATGCACTTTTTACATCCATTTGAAAAGTTTAAAATTTTTAAAAGATGCATAAGCTAGTGTGATCCGTATGGCTTCAAGCCGTGCTACGGGTGCAAAGGTCTCCTTAAAGTCAATTCCTTCAACTTGAGTGTAACCTTGGGCCACTAACCTAGCCTTATTCCTAATAACATTTCCTGACTCATCCAACTTGTTCTTAAAATTCACTTAGTATCAATTATTGGTCTATCATGGGGTCTAGGAACAAGGTGCCAAACTTGGTTGCGCTCAAATTGATTGAGCTCTTCTTGCATAGCTAGCAACCAATATGAGTCACCCTCAGCTTCGAGGATGTTTTTGGGTTCAAAATGAGATATGAAAGCAAAATTTTCACACAATTCATGGAGTTTGGAGCGAGTAGTTACCCCTTTTGATACATCACCTATGATGAGATCTTTGGGATGATTTGTAGCGTATCTCCAATCTTTAGGAAGTGGTTGAGATTTTTCCACTTCATCCTTTTGAATTTCACCAATGGGTTCTTGCTTGTCTTCTTGGATGGGTGAGTCCTTCAAGGATATTTTCTCCATGTCCTCACCTAATGAGTCAATCTCTATAACATTCTCAACAATAGTATTAGATTCTTCAAATTTAACATGCATAGATTTCAATAGTATGAGATGATTTATTGAATACTCTATAAGCTTTGCTAGTACTAGAATATCCAACAAAGATTGCTTCATAAGCCTTAGCATCAAATTTACCCAAATTATCTTTAGTATTCAAAACAAAACACTTGCATCCAAAAACTTTAAAGTATGAAACATTTGGTTTTCTTAAAGGATAAATTTCAAAAAGAGGTTTTGAAAGTATTTTTGCACATATAAATACGGTTTGATATGTATCATGCGGTGTCTACGGCCTCGGCCTATAAGTATTGAGGGAGCCCATATTCACTTATCATAGTCCTAGCCATTTCTTGAAGAGTTCTATTCTTCCTTTCAACTACTCCATTTTGTTGTGGAGTTTTAGGACATGACATTTCATGCTTAATTCCCTTTCATCACAATAAGTCATGAAGAGTTGGTTAACAAACTCACCACCTCTATCAGTTCTTATCCGTAAAATCGAAAATCCTTTTTCTTTTTCAACCCTCTTTCGAAAAATCTTAAAATGCAAAAAAGTTTGATCTTTATGGTCCAAAAAGAAAACCAAGTGAAACGAGAAAAATCATCAACTATAACAAAAACATATCTACTTCCATTTAAGCTTTTAGTTTTAGTTGGTCCAAAAAGATCCATGTGAATCAATTCTAATGGCCTAGTTGACATGATATCCTTGATTAGTTTGAAAGAAGACTTGGTTTGTTTCCCAAGTTGGCACGCACCACAAATGCGGTCTTTTTCAAACTTCAAATAAGGAATACCCTTCACCAATTCCTTAGAATTAATTCTAGCAAGGTGATCAAAAGATGCATGTCCTAATCTTATATGCCATAACCATGAAATCTCATCAAAAGCATTCAAGCATTTAGTAGAATAATCCAAATTAAGCATGTCAATAATATAGACATTATTTTCACGAAATCCAGTGAGAATACAATCATTGGTTTTACAATCAAAAATTTTGCAAGAAGATTCATCAAACACAACTTTGAGACCACGATCATATAGTTGACTTATACTAAGCAAGTTATGTTTAAGCCCATCAACAGGAACAACATTTTCTATTAAAGGAGATGCACCAATTTTAATGTTACCTATACAGATGATGATGCCCTTAGAGTCATCTCCAAAGGTGACGGTGCCACCTTCAACGTACCTTGATAGGGTTGTGAAATTGTTGATGTCCCATGTCATATACCTTGAACAACCACTATCAAGGTACCACCGCTCCTTACGTCTTGGAGCCTTGGTGTGTACCTACATCAAATAATTTAAGACTTGATTTTAGTACCCACATTTTCTTGGGTCCTGAAGAGTTAGTGTTTCGAACCCACACAAGATTATTTGTACTATTTATATGATCATAGCACAATTTAGCTAAATGGCCATTCCGGCCACAATAAGTGCATCTATAAATTCTTCCATATTTAAAAGCATAATGAGTATGTGGCTTACGAACATGTGAATTATGAGCATGAGTAGTTTTAACATGAGTGATATGTGATGTGTTGGCATGATGAGCATGAGTTATTTTATCATTTTTAGCATGTGGAGTGTGCATATGCTTCTTTGAAAACATTTCTTCTAATATAGTAGTGTTAAAAGCACATTCTTTTAAAACATTTTCAAAATCATTGATTTTAGTTTTTAATAAGGATAATTCATTTTCATCAATTTTTGAAAATTTAGCTTTGCAAGCAACTTTATAAGCATCAAAATTTCTTCTTATTGAAATAAGATTAGAAGAAAGTTCATCATTTTCTTTTGAAGAAATTGCAAGTTGATTTTTAAGCATCTCTATTTCCTTTTTCAATTTTGAACACTCTACCTTTTTATCATCAAAACTTTCTGAAAGTTCAACAAAAGCATGTACTAATATTTCTCTACTTATTTCACCTCATCATCAAGTGGTTGAGTAGTTACCTTGGGTGTGTTTGCCATGAAACACACATTTGCCGTGTCGACTTCATCTTCGGATTCACTTTCCGAATCCCAAGTGGCTTTGTATACCTTCTTTTCAACCGGCTTCTTTTGCTTCAAGGAGGAGGTCATCTTTTTCTTGAAATCTAAACAATCGGCCATGATGTGTCCGGGTTTCCGACAGTTGCAGCATATGATCCTTTTCTCCTTCTTCCCTTCTCATCGCTTTCTATAGTTGAGCTTATTCTTGCGGTACATTCTCTTTACATTTCTCACAAGGAGAGATACCTCTTCATCATCTTCTTCATCTTCTTCATCATCGTAGTTGGTAAAGGAAGACTTGAAAGCTATGGACTTTTTCTTTTGAGGTACTGCTTCTTCTCTAGCCTTCTTCTCGATCTCATGAGTCTTTAGATTTCCGATACGACTTATGAGCTCCATCTCGTCTTTGTCATTCAACTCCTTCAAGGTGGTAGCTTTGATTTCCCATGACAAAGGAAGAGCACGAATCACTTTACGCACCTTTTGGTCGTTGCTTATATCATCACCTAGAGAAGAAAGAGCATTGATAATCTTAGTAAACTTGGTAATCATATCATCAATAGATTCATCTTCTAGCATTCTAAAACTTTCATATTGGGAATGCAAGAGAACTATTTTAGCTCTCTTGACTTGTGATGTTCCCTCATGAGTGACGAATAAGTGTTGCCAAATCTCATAGGCGGATTTGCAATGGATAACCCGTATTAGATCATCCTCATTCACAACTAAAAGTAGGGCATTTTGAGCCTTTGAATTAGCATCAAATTCCTTGAAGGTGAGTTCGGACCAAGTGTCCTCCTCATTTTCGGGTCTACTATAAGGCTTGGTCAAGGACTTAGCAACTAGACTACCTAGACATTGTAGAAAAATAGTCATCCTAACTTTCCATATGGGAAAGTTGAGTCCATCAAATTTGGGAGAGGTCTTAATGTTATCGACCACCTTTACTAGTGTATGAATGAAAATAAGCAAAAAGAGATTAGCAAATTTTAGGATCTCTCTAAGAACGTGAAGCCAAAAACTAGAGTCCTAGCTCTGATACCAATTGAAATCACCTAGAGGGGGGGTGAATAGGTGATAATGCTAATCAATACACAAATTTAAAATGTTATGATGCAAGGATCACCCGAAACAAGATTAGAAGCCGAATACCCCGTGAAGGGCTCTGAACTCCTTCCTCGTGATTCCTCTAGATAAGAGTTTGAGGTGCACAATGCAATCTTGTTGTATGAGTATTGATCGACAATATAGCAATGAATATAAAACAAGTAAATAACACAAATAAATCAATCGCAAACACAAAGATTTGTTTTGAGGTTCGTGCACCCAGCTCTACATCCTCGCCTTCGCCCAGAAGGATTTAAGAACCACTATAACTTCCACAAAGGATTACAACAATAAGGAGTATCCAACTCCTCAATCACACTCCTCTAGTCCAGAGGTAGTTGAGCCACAAATACAATGATATCTTAGTGATCAAAAGACCACAAACTCTCTCTTGAAAAACTTTTTCCCTTACAAAAACTCTAGAGAATAATGTGTAGGATTGAAGCTCAAGTATTGTAAGTGAAAAAGAAAATAAAGTTGAAGAGAGTTTTGAATCAAAAACTACAGTAAAAAGAGAGAATTTTGAGCACAAAAACTGAGAGCAAAAACTTCTTTTGAAAGACTTAAACTTGATTTCTTTTTGCAAAGGATTGTTGTAATCACCTCAACCCTAATCATTCCTATTTATAGGATAAATGTAGGGATTAAAGAGTAAACTGTTATAATGAAAAATTAGGAAAGATTAGACCCAAATCTATCCCTCAAATTCATTTAGAGAAGAAAATCATGTTTTAAAATGTGTTTAAAATACTAGCCGTTTGGGCTGAAATTAAGTTCACGGTCGGTCTTCAAAAAATATAACTGTTGCCAGCCCGTGGTCGACCTCCCGGTCGACCGTAACAAACAGAAACATGGGTGCTTTCAGTCGGCCGAAGCGCGGTCGACCGATATGGGGTCCGGTCGACCGCCCAGTCGACCGGGAAATGTGCACATATGCACGCACCCAAACGGTAGAAGTGCGGTCGACCGCCCGGTCAACCGTTTTGACCTGAAATAGAGCCGGTCGACCGTCCGGTCGACCGCAACAGGCCAAAAATAGTTCTTTTGAAATTAATTTTGAAGATCTTGATAATTTTCAAATTAATTTTGATCAAGACTTGGTATACTATACAAAATAGAGTTTGTAAGTATTAGAATATGTTTAAAAATATTTTGTATATAGGAGAAACATCTTTTAGAAAAATCATGTGCAAAATCTTGTGTGTGGGGAATATTGAGCTTCAACACTATACACTATTCTTTAACACACTAAAAATTATAAAAACTGAGAAAGGAAGTCTTTAAGCCGCGTTACACCAAGCTAGAGCCTTCTCTTCTATGAAAACGTCCTCTTGCGTCATTTGCCTTTTAGCATCATAATTCTTTACAATAGCTTAGAAAGGCCATCAAGACTAGTACAAACCTGAAATTCATTCTAAACAACTTATTAGTACCAAATAGCTTCTATATGTTTTGTTATTATCAAAACTTAAACAAATAGAGAGTGTAACCTTTTGGGCCAACACTTTTGTATTTTTATAAAGAGTATGAAATTTCTTTTCAATCTGGAGATTTTTTTTTTTTTTTTTGGTAGAAAGAAAAGAAAAAGTGTTAGCACCCCCTACACCTATTTAATGCATTGTCCTCAATAAATGTTTATGGAATTGCAAATGTAATGTGAAGAAATGATGTCACCGTCTTTGTGGACTTGGGCTGGCAAGCGCGGATAGGCTAAAAAAATGTTAAAAATTGTAGAAGGGGTAAGCATATAAACAATAAGAATTTTTTTTTAGTTGTTGTGGTTGGGTGTATGACGGGGCAAAAAGAGTCAACACACTATCATTCGGAGTCATAGGTTCAGTGGTCAAGAAGGGCTTCAGTCTTTACCCATTCACTTTGAATTCCGTATTGTTCTTAGGGTCTACAATAATCACAGCACCTTGTGAGAAAATGGTACGCACAATGAACGGTTCAGACCAACGAGTCTTCAGCTTTCCCACGAAAATATGAAGCCTCGAGTTGTATAGCATAACCTTGTCTCCCGGGGCAAAGTTTTTCTGGGTTATGATTTGGTCATGGAAAAGTTTAGTCCTACTGTTGGTGATTCGAGCATTCTCACAGGCTTCATTCTGTATCTCCTCTAATTCTGAGATTTGCAGTCTCCTTAGCTCACCGGTCTTACTCAGATCAAAATTGAGTTGCTTAATGGCCCATAGGGCACTGTGTTTAACTCAACTGGTAGATGACAGGCTTTTTCAAATATGATTCTATAAGGAGACATCCCCAAAACTGTCTTAAAAGTAGTGCGATAAGCCCATAATGCATTATTGAGTTTGACCGACCAATCCTTTCAGTTTTGTCCGACAGTCTTTTCTAAAATGAGCTTGATCTGTCGATTTTGGTGACTTTGATCTCCCCATTTGTCTGGGGATGATACGGAGTAGATAACTTGTGATTGATGGAATATTTCCGCATCAGAGCTTCAAAAGCTCTATTGCAGAAATGCGATCCATTATCACTAATTATCGCTCTGTGGGTGCCAAATCGGGAGAAGATGTTCTCTTTGAGAAATTTGACAACCATTTTGTTGTCATTGGTCTTTGTTGGTATAGCTTTTACCCATTTAGAGACGTAATCGACAACAACTAAAATGAACTGGTTGCCAAAGGAATTAGGGAATGGTCCCATGAAGTCGATACCCCGAACATCAAAAATTTCGGGCATCATGTCTCTTCTTGAAATTTTCCCAATCTTCTGACAATTTACGCATGACTTGCAAAAATGGTATGGTCTTTGAACAAAGTGGGCCACTAAAATCCACTTTGTCGAACCATCTTTACAGTCTTGCGGGGACCGAAGTGTCCTCTGCATGCAGTCTTAGCACACTCGTCTGTTCCTCCTCTGGTATGCATCGTCAAATAATCTGATCGGGACAATACTTAAAAAGATAAGGCTTTTCCCAGAAGAAGTACTGTACTTGGGCAAAGAAACGACACTGGTCTTGCTTTGTCCAGTCAGTAGGTAATTGTCCAGTGGCCAGGTTATTGACTATGTCCGCATACCAGGATTCCTTAAAAATGGCCAGGATGTGCTTGTCTGGGAAACCTTGTTGATCAGAGCTTGTATGATAGGTGCGTTCGGAATTCGTGATAAATGATCAGCAACCACATTTTCTATAGCTCGTTTATCCTGAATTTCCAGGTCAAATTCTTGGAGTAAAAGGATCCACCGAATCAATCGGGCTTTTGCTTCCTTCTTAGTCATGAGGTATTTTAGTGCCGAGTGATCCATAAAAATCACCGTCTTTGAGCCTAACAAGTAGGGCCGGAACTTCCTAACGCAAAGATAATGACCAAGGATTCCTTCTCAGTCGTTGTATAATTCTGTTGGGCGTCATTCATGGTCCTACTCGAGTAGTAAATCACGTGCTGCCTATTTCGATGTGCTGTCTTAGAACAGTGCCAATAGCAAATTAGAGGCATCACACATGATTTCAAACGGTTGGGCCCAATTAGGAGCAAAAATAATAGGCGCAAAAATAAGTTCTTTCTTAAGCTTCCCCCATGACTTGAAACATTCATCATTAAAATCAAAGGGCACATCCTTAGCGAGCAGGTTGGTTAAGGGCCTAGCGATTTTGGTAAAATCCTTAATGAACCGTCGGTAGAACCCAGCATGCCCTAGAAAGGATCTTGTATCCTTGATGCATTTGGGTGGTGGAAGCTTAGCAATCACTTCTACACTAGCCTTGTCCACTTCAATGCCTCTCCTAGAAATCTCATGGCCTAAGACAATCCCTGTCTCACAATGAAGTGACATTTCTTTCAGTTAGAGTTAGATTCTTCTTCTTGCATCTTGGCAGAACTAACTCTAGGTGATGAAGACACTGATCAAATGAATCTCCGTAGATGGAGAAGTCATCCATAAAAATCTCAAGAAAAAGTTCTACCATGTCGGAGAAAAGACTAAGCATGCACCGTTAGAATATTGCGGGAGCATTAGACAATTCAAAGGGCATGCGTCAGTAAGCGAAGGTTCCGAACGGGCAGGTGAACATGGTCTTTTCCTGGTCTTCTGCAACAATGGGGATTTGATTGTATCCGAGTACCCAGCTAGGAAGCAATAGTACTCGTGTCTAGCCAGGCGTCAAGCATTTGGTCGATGAAGGGTAGCGGGAAGTGGTCTTTACGGGTGGCTGCATTCAACTTTCTATAGTCGATACAAACACGAATCTTAGTAGGCAGTCTTGTTTGTACCAACTCTTTTTGCTCATTTTCAACCACCTAAAGCCAGCTTTCTTTGGGACTGCATGAACAGGGTAACCCATTTGCTATCAGACATGAAATAAATGATTCCATTATCTAAGAGTTTCAAAATTTTCGTATTACTACCTCTTGTATGAGTGGGTTAAGCCTGCGTTGTGGGTCCCTCCTGGTAGTTGCTTCATCGATTAAATAGATTCTATGTTGAACTATGGCTGGACTTATCCCCTTGATATCCTTCATCGTCCATCCAATGGCTTCCCTCTGTCTTTTCAGAATAGACATTAAGCTGTCCTCTTGTTGCTAGGTCAGGTGGGATGTTATAATGACTAGCAAGGTTTCTTTTCCGCCCAGGTAGGCATACTTGAGGTGTTCAGGTAAGACTTTTAGCTCTAGGAAAGGTGTTGCTTCATTGGAGGCAATATCCAGACTTTCAATCCTATAATGAGGTACACTTGGGCTTAACGCCCAGTCTACTACCGAATCCACGATCTACTCTAGATTAAAATCCTCAGACTCCAGATCAAACTCTGTCTCCGTTTCTATCTCCATGCTTTTCTCATGCTCACTAGTCAGATTTTTAATAGAATTAACCTCAAATGTCTGATCATTGATATCCCTCGGTTGTCTTCCAAGATTGGAGACATTGACTTCCTTCGTCATGTCTCCAAAGGTCAATCGCATGACCCGTTCGTACAGTTGATTATGGCATTAGCTGTAGTAAGGAATGGGTGTCCTAAGATGACCAGAGTTTGAGACCGCGGATTTGACACAGGTTGGGTCTCAAGCACAATGAAGTCAACGGGGTAGATGAAATCCCCGACCCGGATAAGGATATCTGTGATTTTCCCCTTTAGGATTTCATAGATCGGTCAGGTAGCTGAATGGTGACTCGAGTTGGACTCAGCCCCCCAACCCAAGTTGCTGGTATACTGAGAGAGATAGCAAGTTGACCCAGGTCAAGGAGTGCTCTGCTAATTTCTGTTTATCCTATGGTGCAGGAAATTATGGGACATCCGGGATCCTTGTATTTCACCAGAATGGGACCAGACAGAATTTCGCTTATATTGGTTGCCTAGAACACTTTCTTGGGCACATTTGTCTATCTCTTCTTCGTACACATATCCTTAAGTAATTTGGCATAAGCTGGGACTTGTTGGATAGAGTCAAGAAGAGGTACATTCAGTTTGACCTGTGGAACATCTCAAGCATCTTTTCTATGTGCATATTCTTATTATTGTTCCTAAGCCTATTGGGAAAGGGGGCTGCAGGCTTATGAACTTGTTCAACAGTTTTGTCCTCTTCAGATGTTTGAGGAGCAGATTGGGAGGAACTAGCAGAGGTAGAGGCTGGAGTAAGATCAGTATGGACTAGATTTTTCTTTTGGTAGACCTGGTTGTCCACCTTCTTTCCAGATCGAATTGTGTGAACAACATTGCACTGGTTGATCGACGGATCCTGAATTTCATATGCTTGATTGGAGTTTTTAGGGTTAACTAACGGCTGACTAGATAAAGTATCCTTTGGTCTTTCACTTAGAGAGCTGGCTAACTGACTCATTTGCATTTCCAATCTCGATATAGCCTGTGAATGGTTGTTCAGCGTTTATCCCTGATTTTACAAAAAAGCGGTTTGGGACTTCATAAAAGCTTCCATGCTCTCCTCCAATTTACTGAATTTCTTTTCCATTAGTAAACTTTGAGAGGAGGAAGATGGAGCTTGACTAGGAAAATTTGGTGGAGGACTGGGATGATGAAAATTGTTAGAGAAATTGGGCTTGGGAGGATTGTTCTGGGCCCAAGAGAAATTTAGGCGATTTCTCCAACCTGGATTGTATGTTTGTGAGTAGGGATTATGCGGCGGTCATGAGTCGGCCGCGTTCAGGTGTTCCGGTAGCACTTACTGGGTATGAAAAATAGGGCACTCGTTAAAGACATGGTTTGGTGCCTAACATTATGAACAACCCGGATTATGAATTTGTGGTGGGTTGATTTGGTTGACATTGGCTGGCTCTTTTGTTTCTAGAGCCTCTATTCTCCTCATTAGGGTTGCAATCTTAGCTTCTGCAGCTATGAATGATACTAGAGATAGGAGCCCTCCTCTGAAAGCTATAGATTGTGAATTCCTTGGTTTTTCTGAGGCTGGCTCCCATTACAGGGTTTTCTCAGCTAAATCCTCAAATAAATCCCAACTCTGGTTCTTATCCTTTTACAAAAACCCTCCCTGACACATGGTTTCTAACAGGGTTTTCGTCTGATAATCTAAACTATCGTAGAGAATCTGGCACTGACGCCATTTCTCCACACCATAATAAGGGCACTGAGTTAGGAGATCTTTGAATCGTTCAAAGTATCTCCAAAATGGTTCACTCAGTTCTTACCTGAACCGCATGATATTCTTTCTAATGAGGGCAGTTTTGTAGATTGGGTAGAATTTCTTCAAGAAAGCCTTGACGAAATCATCCCACGTCGTGACAGAATCTACCGCCAAACTGTATAACCATTTCTTCTCTAGGTCCTTTGGGAAAAGGGAATGAAACATAACCTAACGACATCATCTTCTAGCTAGGGTATACGCATTATGAGGCACACTTCTTCAAACTCCCTAACAAAGAAGTATGCGTCCTCCGATTCTAAGCCATGAAACTTTGGGAGAGTGTTGATGAATTGAGGCTTTAATTCAAAATTATTTCCATTTGCCTCAGGCATTTTATAGAAGATCGTAGTGAAGTTCTGATCAGGTAAAACCTATCCTGAAGTGACACCATCACAGGTTCTGGATGCAATAGTAGAGAAGTGTTTCTGGTTCATTTGGAAGATACAGGATTTCTCACCCACTCTTGCATGCAGCACACCACAAACAACGTAATGACAACAAACAATCAAAAAAATAAAATAAACAAACAAAAGAAAGAAAAACAACCATAAATCCTTACTCTAAGGTACCTGGACCTAGACGACTCCTAACTGGTCGATTCTGTTGGCCCAAAGGCCTTCCACTCTAGTTTTGATGATGATTAACTCATGTAGTTATGTGTACTAATAATCTTGCAATGTTTAAGTTTCAGATATTTAACAAGATATTAGTTGGTGAAAGCTTCTACACATCTTTCACATGTTGATTCAAAAGCCCGAGCAACAAAGATGATATCTAGCACTCATTGAGTCAAGCTTGGTGAATCAAGAAGTTTTGGATCGAGTCGGCTTGGAGATTGCGCTCTACAAGAAGACTTAGGTATCCATAGTTTTAGTTTTGTGTTTAGATCCCAAATTGTAAAGATTAGAATAGTATGATATGCTCAAGTACACAATACACACACATAAATTCAATATGTTTGGTTTTTGATTGAATTGGTTTTGGATTTCAAATACATATATCTGGTTTTGGATTTGAACCAGTTTTAGTTCTACTGATCTGCTTGACACCCTTCTATAGTTATTATCATAACTTTTTATTTTTATATTCAAATAACATGATTTAACATGAATTTCAAAGATAACTTTCAGATCTAAATTTCTTATTTAATAACCATTTTCAGATTCTAATTTTAAAGTTGTCAAATATTTGGTTGAAATCTGTTCTTGTTCTGAAAATAGCTTACAGTTTCTGTTTTGACACCTGTCAGTGTTTTATTGATAACTTTCGCATCCAAACTGATATTGAGTTTATTTAAGATGAATTAAAAAGATAACTTAACGATCTACAAATTATTCCTATATACCTTTTTATGAATTCGAACGTTTTCAGCCTGAAAAATGTGCTCCAATCTGACCTATTTTGTTGAACAGCCAGGCTGGGCCGGTCGACAAGTCCGGTCGACCGTGCCAAGCCTACGGTCGACCGGCCGGTCGACCGGACGTGCACGAAACCGTGCACGTCGGCTGTTTCTGTAGACGGTCGATCGTGCGGTCGACCGACTGTAAGCAGATTGGTCTATGTTTGTTTGGGTCGACCGCCAGGTCGACCGACAGCTGTGAAACGGCTGTATTTTGACCGTTGGACGGTCGACCGTGCGGTCGACCGGCAGGGTATTTCTGGCAGTTATGCTGCCAACGACTATTTTTCAGATTTGCCTATAAATACCCCATTTGAGAGAGTTTTTCTCTAAGAATTTTTTGGCTAAAATTTTCATTCTCTCAGGTGTTTTTGCTGCAATCAAAATAGGTTTTTGATTCAAATTGAACAATCTTTTTGGTGTTTTCATTAGGGTTTGAAAATCAAAGAAAAGGGTTTTGGGAAAAGCTTTTGAATTGAACTTCTCTATCTTGGTTTCATTTATTTCCCAAAGATTTTCTTTGAGTTGCTGGTTTCAAATCCCTTGGTTTTCTCCACACTTGAGCTAAAATCTACTATCTTTTCTATAGGATTTTGTGTGGGAAAAAGAGATTGTTTTGTGGTTGTTGTTTGAAACCACTAAGTTGTAAACCCTATCTTTAGCTTGGCTTTGTGCCTTTCCCTCATTGTGTTGAGGAAGTTTGGCTATTGGGTTGTATCCTTCAAGGTTGTGAGGTGATCCTTGTATTGGTTTTGAGTTTGGAAATCCCTCAAGTTGTGAGGAGATTGTTGGCTTGGAGTTGTGCCTCAAGGAGGAGGTTGTGATTGTAAAGAGAGGAGTTGGGTACTCCTTATGAGAGTTCTTGATGAACTAGCTAGTGGATTAGAAATCCTTCGTGTGTCGAAGGCGGGGATGTAGAGCTGGGTGCTCGAACCTCGATAACATATCTCTGCGTTTGCGTTTGATCCATTGACTCTCTCTATCTCTCTCTCTCTTTACTTTGTGTATTGTGCAAATTGCTATATCTTATACTTGCTTGTGTGTGCATCATTGTTGTAATTGCAATTAGTTTTTAAATTCCGCATTAAGTTCACTAGATTAGCATCGTCACCTATTCACCCCCCCTCTAGGTGACTTTTCAATTGGTATCAGAGCTAGCGCTCCTGATATTTAGGTTTAACCACCTAGGAGTGAGATCTTGGTTTGCTAATCTTCATTTGCATTGTCATTTGCACACATATTAGTTTGCACTCATGGATAGCCCTCCTATGTTTAATTTTGCTAGACATGATATTTGGATAGCCAAGATGAGTAGTCATTTAAAAAGCCTAGGACATCTAGCTTATCAAGCCTCTACACAAGAATCCTTCCCAAATAGTAGCAAGCATAAAAAGGCCAATGCATTAGCACTTAGGGCACTTAGAGCATCTCTCAATGAAAATCTTCTACATGTTTTTGATCGATATGATTCGGCTTTTGCAGTTTGGAGCATGTTGTCATCTCCCGAGCTTCCAAAGATAATCAACAAGATAAGGAGATCTAGGAGAGACATATCCGAAGAACCTTGCTTTATGGTCCATGGGAATGACTCCCATGAGGTATAATCGGATTCTCAAATAGATGATAGCTCTAATTCTTATTGTCATGGATGTTTTGAAGTTCAAACTTTAAATATGGAACTTGTTCAAAAGCTTGAAAATTTGTTAGAAAAACATGATTTGTTGAAAGATGATAATCTTGTTTTGAAAAATGAATTAAAGGATTTATGCTCTAATTTTGAATTGATGTTGCAAGAGAAGGAAGAGATTGCAAGTGAATGTGACTCACTTAAATCTCAACTCGAACTTGCTTTAAAGGAAAATGAATTTTTGAAAAACAAAAATGATTGTGATGATATTGTAAAGCACAATGAGATTTTATCTTCAAAATTAGATCTTGTTTTTAAAGAAAATGTTACCTTGAAAAATGAAATTGATTTCATAAGAAAAGAATTGGATTTGGTTTTGAATAAAAATAAATCTTTGCAAAATGATATTGATATTCATGTTTGCCATGCTAGTGTAGCTTCTACTTCTTGCACACCTATAGCATGCTCCACTTTGTCTTCTAGCATAGAAAATGATATAAATGTTTTGAAGAAAAGTGTTGATTGTTTGGGCTCCACTTTGAGCCATTGCGCCATGAACCACACTCGTTTGGAATCCTTGGTTCGCAAGAAACAAGTTCCGACTATGCATGCACACCCAACACGGCATACACATGCCCATCATGGACACAATCATAACATGTATGCTCATGTTACACTTGTACACATTGTGGTCGAAAAGGCCACCTTGCTAGATTTTGCTATGATAGATTACATATTTAAAATTTAGCAACTAATCTTGTTTGGGTTAGGAGAGATACTAACCCCCGTGGACCCACAAGAAAATGGGTACCAAGATCCACCTCTTTGATGTTTGATGTAGGTGGAGGCTCTCGCATAACGTGAGAGTGTTGGTGCCTTGAGGTGGATGAATTCTAAGCCAAAAAGGAGAACCATTTGGATGCTTCACTCTCAAGGAGATTAGATGGGAGGACCACCGGGTGTTTTGGAGACATGGAGAGTTGCCCCTTCGGTTTTGGTAACAATCCCTTACTCCATTTAGTGTTTACATGCTTTTTACGTTCATTCTTTTTTTTGCATGTTGTGTTTTGTTATGCTTGTGCCATGTTCATTAGATTAAGGTTGTACATGTTTAGCTACTTGAGCACCCATGCTTCATATGGATCTATATTTAGTGTCTCACCTTATTTAAACTAACATGTATGCTCTAGATCTAGTGCACATGCATATGCATAATGATCATTTGATGTTCATGATTGTATGACTTTCATTTTAATGATTCATGTTTTGAATAGTGTGTTTATTGCTATGCATGTATTGCAATTTGATATCTCCATTGTTTAGATGAATCCATAATTTGTGTTTTCACAATTGTTTTGATATTATGATTCTTATAGCATGTGGATTTACATAATGATCATTCTTAGAATATTGTTGATTTATGACTCGTTTTATACTTAATGATTTGGATATATGCTTAGATGTTAGTTTTCATTAAAACTAGGATTTATACTTGTACATAGAATGGGCCACAAATAAACCTTTATATATGTTTGTGCTTGGATGCCTATTTGTACCCATTAGATGTTCAAGTATAGTCTAGTTTTGATGATTCATGCATTCAAACA
The DNA here is from genome assembly GCA_038442645.1 of Agave tequilana. Taxonomy (NCBI): domain Eukaryota; kingdom Viridiplantae; phylum Streptophyta; class Magnoliopsida; order Asparagales; family Asparagaceae; genus Agave; species Agave tequilana. Next base: position 154,200 of record JAVJIF010008838.1, on the reverse strand, counting down.
TGTATTCCTATTTTTGATGTGTTTTCTATGATTAGGTGTTTTCACTTCATGTATATGTCTATTTTGCCAAACCTTAAGATATACATGTATGCCCCTTGAGTCATTTGCTTTTCATGCAAATCTATATTTTGGACTCAATTCTGTTTAGGGATATGTATGTATACTTTTGTTTTGTCAAAACATACATATGCCTTGGAGTTTGATTTGTTATGATGATTTTCGTGTCATTGAGGAAATTTCCTTTAGTAATGAAGATTTAGTTTTTCATGTGTTCATATTTTAAAGGAATTTCAATCGAGCTTGATTGTCCATTTTCATGATGATATGTTTCACACAACACTTGTACACTCACCTTATTTTGATGTTTTCTCATAATTTGATTTTCATGAGTACTATTGGTGCTATATGGATTTTGAGTGTTTGGTGATCATGTGATTCTCATGTTTCATGAAAAATCTTTGTGTTTTATCTTGAAGGATTTCGTACTAGTTGATTCATATGACTAGTTGTGATATTCTTCATGAGGTAGAGTTTTTCAAACATACTATATTTCTAAATCTATTTTTGAAAACCCCTACCATTCATGGGCGGTTGGACGGGAGATCATGCTCATGTATGCTTTATAATGAAAATCATTTTAAACTTGATCATGAAATGGGTGGTAGTTGATATGAGTCATACACTTGATCTTATTGTTGTTTCAATTGGTATCATTGAATTCTTTCAATTGGTATCAATCTTGACATCCTTTTGTATACTCATATATGTTTTGTTTTATATATGTATGCTTACACTTCATATAGTATCAATTTCTATTGGTATCTATTTCTTACATACATATATAGATGATTTATTTGTGCTTATTATATCCCTATATCTTGAAGCACAAATTTTGGTTATGTTAAGCTTGAGTTTTTCAATTGGTATCCATATACAATCTTTATCATAATTTTAAGATTGCTAAGCTTGAATTTTTAATGAATATCATGTTTCAATTGATTTAATTTTCAATTGGTATCTTATTTCAAGCCTATGCATATTTACTTTTGGTATTTCATAAAGGGGGAGAAAACTCGTATTTTATATTTCAATTGGTATTTGGTTTACCATTGTTTTTGTTTCCCACTCCCTAACTTTATGATATTTAAGTAATTGGTATCATATGCTTATAATGAAAAATATCTATTGGTATCAAGTTTACATTACATGTTTTCATTTGGATATAAAATGTTATTTTGTTTCAATGCCTTGTTTTATTTCAAATAGGATTTGGCATTTCTCAAAGTTTGTTATTTTCAATTGATATCATATTGACTTTGGTTTTACCCCTTGGAATAATTTATTGCTTCTTTGTTTTGAAGATTTAGGGGGAGAAGTATTTGTTTTCATTATGTTTGTTTTTACCCCTTTGTTGATGATTGACAAAAAGGGGGAGAAGAATTTGTAGTTTATATGCATGGTTGATTTATGCATATGTTTTAGTTGGTTTTCATTAGTAATAATATGTTGGTTTCAATATTATTGTTTTATTGGTATCAAGAGCATGTTTCATTGTTTATGTTTTATTTTAATTGGTATCCAGAACATGTTTATATGTGTTTAAGAACATTCATTGCATATCTTATATGTTTTATTGTTATGCATGAGTTAAGGGGGAGCTTCTTTGAAGCTTTACTTTAATCCATGCATATATAACTCCATGAGTTTTGTCATCATCAAAAAGGGGGAGATTGTTGGCCCAAAGGCCTTCCACTCTAGTTTTGATGATGATTAACTCATGTAGTTAAGTGTACTAATAATCTTGCAATGTTTAAGTTTCAGATATTTAACAAGATATTAGTTGGTGAAAGCTTCCACACATCTTTCACATGTTGATTCAAAAGCCCGAGCAACAAAGATGATATCTAGCACTCATTGGAGTCAAGCTTGGTGAATCAAGGAGTTTTGGATCGAGTCGGCTTGGAGATTGCGCTCTACAAGAAGACTTAGGTATTCATAGTTTTAGTTTTGTGTTTAGATCCCAAATTATAAAGATTAGAATAGTATGATATGCTCAAGTACACAATACACACACATAAATTCAATATGATTGGTTTTTGATTGAATCGGTTTTGGATTTCAAATACATATATCGGGTTTTGGATTTGAACCAGTTTTAGTTCTACTGATCTGCTTGACACCCTTCTATAGTTATTATCATAACTTTTTATTTTTATATTCAAATAACATGATTTAACTTGAATTTCAAAGATAACTTTCAGATCTAAATTTCTTATTTAATAACCATTTTCAGATTCTAATTTTAAAGTTGTCAAATATTTGGTTGAAATCTGTTCTTGTTCTGAAAATAGCTTACAGTTTCTGTTTTGACATCTGTCAGTGTTTTATTAATAACTTTCGCATCCAAACTGATATTGAGTTGATTTAAGTTGAATTAAAAAGATAACTTAAAGATATACAAATTATTCCTATATACCTTTTTATGAATTCGAACGTTTTCAGCCTAAAAAATGTGCTCCAATCTGACCTATTTTGTTGAACAGCCAGGCTGGGCCGGTCGACAAGTCCGGTCGACCGTGCCAAGCCTACGGTCGACCGGCCGGTCGACGGGACGTGCACGAAACCGTGCACGTCGGCTGTTTCTGTAGACGGTCGACCGTGCGGTCGACCGACTGTAAGCAGATTGGTCTCTGTTTGTTTGGGTCGACCGCCAGGTCGACCGGCAGCTGTGAAACGGCTGTATTTTGACCGTTGGACGGTCGACCGTGCGGTCGACCGGCAGGTATTTCTGGCAGTTCTGCTGCCAACGGCTATTTTCCAGATTTGCCTATAAATACCCCATTTGAGAGAGTTTTTCTCTAAGAATTTTTGGGCTAAAATTTTCATTCTCTCAGGTGTTTTTGCTGCAATCAAAATAGGTTTTTGATTCAAATTGAACAATCTTTTTGGTATTTTCATTAGGGTTTGAAAAATCAAAGAAAAGAGTTTTGGGAAAAGCTTTTGAATTGAACTTCTCTATCTTGGTTTCATTTATTTCCCAAAGATTTTCTTTGAGTTGCTGGTTTCAAATCCCTTGGTTTTCTCCACACTTGAGCTAAAATCTACTATCTTTTCTATAAGATTTTGTGTGGGAAAAAGAGATTGTTTTGTGGTTGTTGTTTGAAACCACTAAGTTGTAAACCCTATCTTTTGCTTGACTTTGTGCCTTTCCCTCATTGTGTAAAGGAAGTTTGGCTATTGGGTTGTATCCCTCAAGGTTGTGAGGTGATCCTTGTATTGGTTTTGAGTTTGGAAATCCCTCAAGTTGTGAGGAGATTGTTGGCTTGGAGTTGTGCCTCAAGGAGGAGGTTGTGATTGTAAAGAGAGGAGTTGGGTACTCCTTGTGAGAGTTCTTGGTGAACTAGCTAGTGGATTAGAAATCCTTCGTGTGTCGAAGGCAGGGATGTAGAGCTGGGTGCTCGAACCTCGATAACATATCTCTGTGTTTGCGTTTGATCCATTGACTCTCTCTCTATCTCTCTCTTTACTTTGTGTATTGTGCAAATTGCTATATCTTATACTTGCTTGTGTGTGCATCATTGTTGTAATTGCAATTAGTTTTTAAATTCCGCATTAAGTTCACTAGATTAGCATCGTCACCTATTCACCCCCCTCTAGGTGACTTTTCAGATTCTCCAGGGGAGGTTGTTGTAGGAACTCGACTACAAGCTAATCGGCCAGGAAAGGGCAAAACTCGGTGGGAGGTATCCAGGCGTGAGCCACGGGCCTTAATTACGCCAAACCACGAAGCTTTCGAGGTTTTGCCTCTCAATTCACTTTCCTTAGAGACTGATTTTGCAGGAGTATAGTTCTTGTAATTTTCACCCTCGATTAATCTCTTAGTAAGTCCGAGATGTCCCTAGGGCCAACGTCTATCAATTTTTAGTTAAGGCTTGGGTTATGTGAGTGCACTTGGAGATGATTTTTGGGCTAAGAAAGGGTGATGAAACCCTCACCTTATCTTGTTTATTCAGGATTTTGCCCTTAATGTCAATTGTGCAAGTGTACAGTTTATCCATAACAAGGTAACACTCAAAGTGATAAATCATTCCAAAATATTGGTTCTATTCTATATGAATGCACACGTACCTTTTCTCCAGCACTCTTCAACAGAAATTGAAATGAATTGAAATAGACACGTGCCCTAAATGTAAAAGTCTAATCCAAATTTCAATTAAGCAACTAGTGAATTTCTGTTGAGTTTATTACACATGTATAACGTGAAGCATTCAAGGGACTAAAAAAATTTAGAAAGCAATTTGAGCGGCTTTCGGCAACCCTGCAGAAGAGTTTGTTAGTACTTCAATCAGAGAAATTCGTTTTTACACGAATTTTCCGAGGGCAAATGAATCCTCGTGCAACGTCCTTGGCCACCACTTTCGCTTCCCATGATATTAAGATCCTTGGTACTTCTCCTACATACAAGAACAAAGAAAAATCTTTAGTATTGAACAATAAAGCCGTTCCCTCCCCGGCAACGGCGCCAAAATTTGATCGGCAAAAAGCAAGCACAAGAATAAGTAAAAAGAGTGTAGGTCGATGTTACTGCTTTTGTGATTCTTCCATAGTAGCGAAGTGACTATACGGGTCGTATCCATAAGGAGGGAGAGCGATGAAAGCTTGATGCGACTTCTTTGTTCAAGAAAAGAGAAAGTTCTTTGTTTCAAATAAAGAATTGAAAAATGAAAACAAGTTGGTTTCAAGAATTATTTGAGAATGATTTGGTGGTTTGTAAAGTTGAATTTTCTTAATGGTAAAAATGCATGGCTAACTTCTACTAAGTGCTCCCACTAATCCTTAACTTCTTGAAGATGTAGCCTCACGATGGATCATAGGAAAGCATACCCCTTATGCATAGGAACTATTCACGTGAAAATCGAGTGAAAGTTCTTCCTATAACTTAGCTTAACACGGTAAAAACTTAGACATTCCCTTATTAAGATCCAGTTGAAGGCGAGAATAGGAGAAGATACAAGTGCATTAATGGTATCGGCAAAGTTAAAAGGAAAATCTCTAACTTATAAAAACACGTAAAGCATGCAATTCATAGATCATCAAAACCCTTTAAGCATGAAATATAAGAAAGTGAATACTTGAATGTAAGTTAAAGTTAGAACCCTCGTCTTAAAATATCATAGCTCTTGTTTGCACAAGGCTTAGTTGACACTATTGACTTATTTGAGTTTGTCAATCAAGTTCTTAGAGATTAGTGGGTTAGTAGTTAGTTAGCCATGCAATGGAAGAGTTAGTTAGACATGGTAGTAAAAGAAACGACAAAGGAAAAGGAGTAAAGAGAAAGGGAGTTACACTACAACAAGAAAGTAAAAGAAAGAAGTAAAGAGAAAAGGAGTTACACTACAATAAGGAAGTAAAAGAAAGAAGTAAAGACAAAAGGAGTTACACTATAACAAGAAAGTAAAAGTAAACAGAAAACCCAAGTAAATGAAAGAAGAAAGAGAAGTAGTTACTTGTATTAGCTTGTCACCTTCAAATACAACTCTTACACACTCTCTCTCTTTCACTCTAATGGCTAGACTAAAACTAGAAGAAGAAGGAGATTAAAACAACTACAATCCAAAAAATAAGATTACAACAATACTCTAAACTCTGGATCTGCATCTCTTCAGATCCCAGGGGGTATTTATAGGCACCAGGGGAAAGGGGGCTAGGGGGACGACCCCTGGCCCAAAGCTTGGGCGCGCCCGCGCCCGTACGACCGCGAAAATGCGGCCTAGGCCGCGTTTCCGCAGCCCTGCCAGGGCGGCGCGTGCCTGGCTTCAGGCAGTGCGTCGTCCTGTCTGTCCCCTATCAGGTGGATCTTCTAGTTTCTGGATTTGATGCCCTGGGCTGACAAAATCTCCACTCTAAGGTCAATGGCTACTTGGTAGGCCTTTAATCACCCATTAGATAGTGATTTAGGGTCTTCTTCTTCATTTGCACACCATGGACCTAGGATCAAGCAAGCAAAGCTTTATTAGCCGAATTTTATATCAAATAAATGTGTGGTGTGATAAAAATTATGCAAAATTAGGGACTAATCAACCAGGTATACAACACCATCAAGGACCAGGAGGCCACTCCTATCAACTCGAAGGGACCGAGAGCCAGGGAGTTTTACGCTTACCACTACGGCATAGGCCATCGTATCATGGACTGTCGTTCTCTTTGAAGACATCTCCAGGAATTGATGAATTGGGGATATCTCCAGGAGTTTATTCTCAACCCAGGGTAGCCCTCGGAGACCAAGTTGAAGAAGGGGCCCCTCGAGGTCCCGCAACAGGAGAGCCAGGCCATCCAATATCGGGAAGTCGATGCCATCTTTGACGCCTTCCCGATCGAAGGCACTGCCTCCAGAGAAAGGGCCATTTACATCAAGGAGGCCCGCAGGAGCAAGTATCTCATGGTGCTGACTGGCCCGCCACTGGCTCCGAGCAGGCCAATCTTGTTCTCGAATTCTAACGCGTCGGTTGTGCTCTTCCCTGCACAATGATGCTTTGATTGTCACCGTGCTCATCGGCAACTGCCGAATATCCAAGATTCGAGTCGATGGCGGAAGCTCCGTCGACATCTTATACGGAGGCCCATGGACAGGATGGAGGACATTTCAGAAATTTGCCGGGTAATGATCAGCCCTCAAACCCAAACTCATCTATATGGGTTTGACGGGAACGATATGTTCTCTCTGGGCTCTGTTTCACTCCCAGTTCGTGCAGACCCCTACAACGTCATCACGGAGTTCTATGTAGTGGATGTGGCATCCATCCACAATGCGATCCTCAGGAGACCCTAGCTCCTTATGATGTAGGTCATACCGTCCACCTGAAAGTACACCTAGAGGTGGTGAATAAGTGTAGTGCTAATGTAGTGCGGAATTTAAAATTTTACACTAACTAACCTAAACACACAATAGATATCTAAAAAGTGAAGCTAAAATTCTCAGTGTAGAGCTCTAGAACTTCTCCTCAAGATTTCTCTTTTATAAGAATTGAGGTGCTTCAGTAGCTCTCTTGGATCAATACAAGTGTCAGCTCAATATCAAGCATATATGTATAAGAAATAAAAGCAATGCAGGATATGAAAGAAAGTATAGTTGAGAGAGCCAAACGCAAACACGAAGATATGTTTCGAGGTTCGAGCCACTTGTTCTACGTTCCCGCCTTCACCGCATGAAGAAATTTTACTATCTCCACTAAACACTCCATACAGGATTCAAAACTCCAATCCTCTACACAAGAGGAGACGCAAAGCCAATACACAAAGCGATAACCTCTACACAAGAGGGAGGGCACAAAGCCAAAAGAAAACAAGGGTACAATACTTAATGGTTTCAAATAACACCTTTCACGATACAAGATCCTAGAGGATAGATTTTATAATAAATTGCTCAAACTTGTAAGAAGACAAAGATTTTGAAAATGAAGCACAAAAGAAAACACTTGGGAAACTTCTTGAAAGATATAGAAATTAGAAACTTAAAACTTGAATTTCTCAAAACTTGAATTTCTCAAAACTTGTTTTTTTTAATTTTTCAAAACTTTGAAACACAATAAAGATATGAATTTTGGAAAAACTTTGAGAAATCTTGTTGAGAAACTCTATTGAAAGTAGGAATTTTTGCTCTTGAAAATCATAGATCAAAAACAACACAAAAAACCTATTTATAGGCTTTACTAAAAATAGCCGTTGGGGTCGTCCAAACATAGGTAGATAGGCCTGTCAGTCGACTGGGTAGTCGACCGCCAACAATCATATTTTGACCGTTTGGGTTTGTCGGTCGACCGGACTAAACACCAGAGAGCAATGCTCTTTGATCGGTCAACCGAAACAAACAGAGAGCTCTGACAAGAAATAACAAACACTATCGGTCGACTTAGCGATCTACCGAACTCAAGCTCTTTTAGGCTGTGCACATTCTGTGCACATCTGTCACCTAGGAGGTCAACCGAGACTTGCCTTCGATCGACCATGAAGTCGATCGACAGTAGCTTAAAAACACATTGTAGAGAATTTTGAAATAACTTTTGAAACCCAGTTAAATTTCAATAAATCTAAATAAATGCCAAAAAAATTAGTTCGTGTAAATAAAATGAATTAAAAATATGTGTGATAAAAAAATCAGCACATTTTACAAACATTTGTTTTGAGATAAAGAATTCAATCTTGAAATGAAACCGTATTTTCTAAAAACTAAACTTTGAAATGGAAATCAATATTTTTTCAAAACTCCATAAATATAAAAACAAGTTTTTCAAACTCTTTTGAAGCTTAATGTGTATGGATAGAATCTAATACACATATAAAATGTAAACTTGTATTTGATGAAATTCAACTTAAAATACCAAAATATAAATTTGTTAATCCGAAACCCAAAACTCATCAAAATAAGTTTCTTTGAATAAATAAAGCTCTAATATATGTGGATTGAATCCAATGCATATTCCAAACTATAAAACTTATTTTTTTGAGATATAAACTATATAAACACAAGATATGAGTTTAAAAATACAAAGTGTAGAATCTTTGACAAATGATATTGTTTAAACTCAACTTCTTGAAAATCAAAATACCAAAACTTTTGTTCTTGAAATCCTATATCAAACTTTGTGTGTGTGAGCTTAAGCAATCAAAACTAATCTATTCTATACAAATATTCTAAACTTACAAACTCTATGATCGTAAACATATTTTGTATTTATTATTATTACATTCTTCCATTTATCTTACAATAATTCCTACTATTTACTTGTCATAATATATGAATTGTGCAGGTAATTATTAATGGAGGGAGAGAGCATAATTCCATATCTGAATCAGTTAGATCAGAATTTTGAAGATTTATACAGTTAAGTGAGGAATCAACGAAGATCAGATTGAATCCATAAATCAAGAGAGAATTCTAACAAAAGATCAAAGCGTATCAGCAAAGATAATACCAAATAAATATATTTAAAATTAGATTTTATACAGATCTTTTGATTAACTGAAGATCAACGAAGATATTACCAAATTCAAAACTCAAACTGAAAAACCAATGAAGATTAGAAGGTATCTAAATAAATCAAGGCCATGCTCTCCTAAAATCTTGGGCCGCGGAACCGCAGCCATCTTATTGAATCTGGGGAAGCGTTTGCTCCCCCTATGTTCAGACGCTCTCCCCTTCCAATTTTTGCTATAAATACCAGTATTTCAGAAGGCAAACGGGCACCACTCTAGCAGAGAGCTAGGTTTAGGCTTTTGTTTCTGGTATAGCTTAAGTTTTTCTTTTTTCTTTTAAATGTAATTTCATGATTTCTTATAGCCTAGTTTGAGAGAGTTTCATGAGAGAAGTAGAAGAAAAATAGTATTTAGAGTGACACTGAATGTAATCTTCTTTAGAAAGAGTTGCATTGAGAGTGACAGTCAATGTAATATTTCTCCTTTTCTTCATTATTTCTCAATCTTATAGATCACTGTTTTATGTTATTTCTTCTCTTGTTTTGCTTCACTTTACTTCGAAGTACGATAATCTATAGAAGAGGTAAGTAAATTATCTTGTTTTCTTTTATTTCTTTCTTAGTCTAGAAATATGCTTCTTCATTCTTTCTCATTTCATTTTCTTAACTTAGTTTCCCTTTTTGCAAAAACATCACCACCATTCTCTTCTGCTATCATCTTCTTCTTCTAACTAAGCTTTTAACATTTTTTTTTTTTTAAAACAAAGAAGAAAATGTTTTAACCGGTATTAGTAACTTAGAAAGACTTACTAAACGCTTTCATCGTAATCCCTCCTTATGGATCCCGACCCGCATAGCCACCTGCTATCGTGGTTGTATTGAGCAACCTAACACATTTTCTAAACTTCTATTTTTTTTGTGGAAGTTTAGACTCGATCACTCTAAACACAAGTCTTCTATATTATCTTCTTTACCATGTAGACTTGATGCAAACTTGATCCCATAAAGCTAGACTCCATCTTGAGTGCTTCATGTATTCTTTAAGCTTGAGCTCTTGGATCAACGTGTGTTAGCTTGAAGAAGCTAAACACCAACTTAAAGCTTGATCAATATCTGAAACTTAAATACAACAAGATCATTAGTACTATAGCTATATGAGTTAGTCATCATCAAAACTAGAGTGATGGGCTTTTGGCCCAGCAATTTCTCCCCCTTTTGATGATAATAAAACACATGGAGTTATATATGCATGGATTAAAGATAAGTTTTGTAAAAACTCTCCCTTAACTCATGCATAACAAATAAACAATATAGATATGCAATAAAGCTCTAGATACCAAAATGAGGACAACAAATTAAGATATGCAATAAAGCTCTGGATACCAAAATGAAGAAAACAAATTTAAGAAACCAAAAAAATACAAAAACAAAAACATATATATGCAAAACCATATATAAGATATGCATATATAAACTCAGATATCTCTTCCCTTTTTTGTCAACTCATCAACAAAGGGGTAAAACGAACATGATAAATATATATGCGATATAAAGCTATGACGAAGAGAGACACTAAGTTAACTCTCCATGCATACATGCATTACATGAAGAAGGGATGATGAAAACCCTAACCCATATAAGAATAATATGCAATTTATAAATGGAGATGTTAAGCTCCCCCTATACATGTGCACAATATAGAGAAGAGTTGCCAAGCTCTTCTTTATTCAATACACTCATCATAAATTTACATATGAATGAGACGTCAAGTTAACTCCCCTTGCATATAGTCAAAACATATCAAAAACAAATATATGGTGCTCATGTATAGAAATCAAAACCATGAATACCAATTGCAAACAAACATAAACCAATTGAAAATTGAAAATAATTTTGACACCAACATAGATAACAATTTGCAAAATTATTTTGATACCAAATGAAGATTTAAACATGATACTAATTGAATAGAAAGTGAAAGCCTATGATACCAACTTTAAATTTGTAAATAATTTTGAAAAGTAGGTGCCAGTTGTGATATGTGATACCAATTGAAAATATGAGCTATTAAAATATTTTTCTCAAAAGTAGAGAAGAAGATACCAATTAAAATTAAATCAAGAATGTTCTCTCCCTTTTTGAAACAATTACAAAAATAATGCATAAGCTTCGAAAAGTGATATTAGTAGAATAGTGATACCAAAATAAGATAAAATATATAAAAATTTATGATACTAATTTAAAATGAACCTAAGCTTAGCATGAAATCAATTGTGCTAAAAAAATATGTATGAACATTATTAAAACATGCACAATCAATCATATATATGTATGATATCAATGAAAATTTAATACCATTTGTAATTATGAGGTATGCATATATAGATAAATAAGAATGAGTATACAATAGATCAAATATTATGAGAATTATGTATATAACTCATTGAAATCATCAGCCTACATGCACATATCAAAAGAATTGTCATAAAAGCATGCAAGGCATGATCACCCAATCATCCTCCCATAAATGTGGCAGTTTCAAAAATAATGATTTGAAAAATAGTTTGAAAACACTAAAAGTAATAAAAAAAATCATGTATAAATGCAAGAATCATCAAAACTAGGATATACACACATAGCTAAAAAAGAATTGAGTATACGAAAGATATGAATTTAATTTTGTATAAAATCATGAGTGTCTTTCAAAAGCTATACAAATATATCATAAGTTTTAATAAGATTGCATTCAAATATATAATCAAAACAAGCAAATATGATATGCCAAAAAAAATTCATTCAATATAAAGCATATAAAAAGATAATATGGAGGATAGAGATGGTTACCAAATCGATGGAACTAATCTCCATTATTCTAAAATAAGGTGGTCCTCCCACCTAAACACCTTTATAGTGATGCGTCCATTATTTGTCCATCAAGTCCAATATGCATCCACCACCAAGGCACCAAGTCTCCCATATCTTGTTAGAGCCCATGCCTATATCAAATACAATGGGTGTGATTTTTGGTACCCAAACTTTCTTGGATCCTTGAGGGTTAGTACCATTATGAACTCAAACATTTTTATTCAAAATATTTAATTTATCAAGACAAAATTTAGCCAAGTGACCTTTGCGACTACAATGTGAACAATGATACATGTTTGCATACTTTCAAGTACGGTGTGTATGTGCATGCCATATAGTATGTGCATGAATATTTGGAGCTTGTTTCTTTTGAAACAAGGATTCCAATCTCTCAAGGCAAAAACACATTGGCTCAAAGTTGAGCTTAAACAATTAATCCTATTTTTCAATACACAAATCTCATTTTTTACAATATTAGAAGAAGAAGGAATATTAGTATGAGGAGTGTGGGAAACAAATTTTTTTCAATTTATTCAAGAAAATATGCATTTTTTATTCTCTTTTAAAATAATGTCAAATTGAATTTTCAAAGAATCCTTTTCTTTTAAAATAAAATCCCTTTCTTTGGAAATTAAAACAATTTAGTTTTTTAAAGAAACATTTTCATTTTAAACCACTTCTTTCTCTTTTAAAGTAAAATCAAACTTTGAGGATAAAACATCATTTCTTGCTTCAATTTCAAATTCTTCTTTTTCATCAAAGCATATTTTTAAAACTGCTCTTCACAATATAAATCAAGATCATCATATGATAATTTATCATTCTCTTCAAGGCTAGATTTTGAATTACCTCAAGAGGGTCATCCCCTTGTACTATAAAGCACATATGCACAGAATCATGCTCGGATTCACTATTCGAATCCCAACTGGTGGCTTCATAGCCTTCTTCTTGCTTTTCCATCTTGGTTCATTTCTCCTTTCCTTCTTGAGATATATATTCATGTTCTTCACTAGGAGAGTGAATCTTCTTATGAGGTAGTTGAGTTGCAACACTTTTCTTCTTGTAATATCTTGGCGAGGCCTTCAATGCAACACCATTCTCCTTTTGTGGCTCACGATCTTTCCTACCATCCATTTTCATTCATGGGTCTTCAAGTTTCCTATAAAACCAGTGAAGTCTATTTCTTCTCTATCGTTGAGCTTTTTTTAAGGGGGCTGCTTTGACTTCCCAAGCTTGAGGAGTGCTCTGATAATTTTTTGCACCTTTTAATCATTATCGATAAGCTTACCTAGAGAAATGAGTGCATTAGTAATAGTCGTGAAGCGAGTAAGCATATCGTTTATAGATTCATAATCAAACACAGGAAAGCTATCATATTCAGAATTTAACAAATCAATCTTAATTTTCTTGACTTGTGATGTGCCTTCATGTGCATTGATTTAAACTTACCAAATATCATGTGCACATGAGCAATGTATGACCCTAGAAATATCTCATCATTTAAAGCTTGTAACAATGCATAATGGGCCTTGGAGTTTGCATCATAATCCTTTACGGTAATTTTGGACCATGATTCTTCTTCACCCTCGGGACAAACAAAGAGTTTTGATATAGCTTTGCCTATACGACTACCCAAGGAGTTCAAGAAAATGGTCATCTTAACATTTCATATTGCTAAATTAAGTCCATCAAATTTGGATGGACAATTAATGCTAGATTTACCACTATATGCCATGAATGCAAAACAAATATGATGAACAGAAAATAAAGGATCACTTCTCGGTGGTTAAACTGAAAATCAGGAGCAATAGCTCTGATACTAATTGAAAGTACATCTAGAGGGGGTGAATAGATGTAGTGCTAATATAATGTGGAATTTAAAACTTTACACTGACTAAACTAAATACACAATTGATATCCAAAGAGTGATGACGAATTTCTGGTGAAAGGTTCTAGAACTTCTCCTCAATATACCTCTTTTATAAGAGTTGAGGTGCTTCAATAGCTCTCTTGGATCAATACAAATGTAAGCTCAATATCAAATATATTTGTATAAGCAATAAAAGCAAAGCAAGATAAGAAAGAGAGTAGAGTTTGAGAGATAACCAAACACAAGCATGGAGATATGTTTTGAGGTTCGAGCCACTTGCTCTACGTCCCCGCCTTCACCGCGTGAAGGATTTCTACTATCTCCACTAAGCAACTCCACACAAGATACAAAACTCCAATCATCTACACAAGAGGAGGCATAAAGCCAATGCACAAAGCAATCACCTCTACACAAGATGGAGGGCACAAAGCCAAGGCACCAAGCCAAAAAGAAAATAAGGGTACAACACTTAGTGATCACAAAGATCACTAACAATACCTCTCATAATACAAGATCATAGAGGATAGATTTTATAATGAATAGCTCAAGATTGTTAGAAAAGAAAGATTTTGAAAATGAAATATAAAAGAAAACACCTGAGAAAACTTCTTGAAAGATATAGAAACAAGAAACTGACAACTTTAATTTCTCAAAACTTGTTTTCTTTGATTTTCCATAACTTTGAAACACAATAGTGATATGGATTTTGAGCCCAAAAACTTTTGAAAATCTTGTTGAGAAACTCTATTGAAAGTAGGAATTTTTACTCTTAAAAATCTTAGTTCAAAAACAACCCAAAACCCCTATTTATAGGCTTTACTAAAATAGCTGTTGGGGTCTAAACACAGGCAGATAGCCCTGTCGGTTGACCGGGCGGTCGACCGCCAATGATCATATTTTTGACCATTGGGGTTTGTTAGTCGATCTGGTGGTCGACCAGACCCAACACCAGAGAGCATTGCTCTCTGGTCAGTCGACCGGCCGGTTGACCGAAGAAAACAGAGAGCTCTGACAAGAAATAGCAAACGTTTTCGATCAACCAGGCCGTCTACCAAACTCAAGCTCTCTTGGGCTGTACACGTTCTATGCACGTCGGTCAACGAACGGTCAACCAGCACTTTCTTTCAGTCAACCGTGCAGTCGACCGGCAGTAGCCAAAAAACATAATTTAGAGAATTTTTAAATGAACTTTTGAAACCCAATTAAATTCCAATGAATCCCAATATATTACCAAAAAAATAAATTCATGTAAATAAAATGAAGTACAAATATGTGTGATAAAAAATCCGCGTATATTACAAACATTTGGACTTGTTTTTGAATAGAGAAATTCAATCTTGAAACAAAACCATATTTTCTAAAAACTTAAACTTTGAAATGGAAATCAATGTTTTTTCAAAACTCCATAAATACAAAAACAAGTTTTTCCAACTCTTTTAAAGCTCAATGTGTATGAATAGAATCCAATACACATATAAAATAAGGTAAACTTGTTTTTAAAGAAATTCAACTTAAGAATACCAAAACCTAAATTTGTTAAGCCGAAACTCAAAACTCATCAAAATAAGTTTCTTTAAATAAATAAAGCTCTAATATGTTTGGATAGAATACAACACATATTCTAAAGTATAAAACTAATTCTTTTAAGATATGACCATATAAACACAAGATATGAATTTAAAAACACGAAGTGTAGAATCTTTGACAAAACGATATTGTTTAAACTCAACTTTTTGAAAATAAAAAATATCAAAACTTTTGTTCTTGAAATCCAGTATCAAAATGTGTGTGTGTGAGCTTGAGCAATAGAAACTAATCTATTCTATAAGAATATTATAAACTTACAAACTCTAAACACAAGTCTTCTACATGATCTTCTTCACCATGTAGACATGATCCAAATTTGATCACATAGAGCTAGACTACATCTTGAGTGCTTTATGTGTTCTTTAAGCTTGAGCTCCGTAATCAACGTGTGTTAGTTTGAAGAAGTTAAACACCAATTAAGATCTTAATCAATATCTAAAACTTAAACACAACAAGATCATTGTTGACACTGTAAAAAGACAGAACTCCCGCATTTATCTTCAATCGGTTTGAACGATGTCCAATTTATCGACATTTACAAAAGATAAATAGATGACAAGCTGATGACCAGGGATAAGACAATGACTCAGATTTTACTGATCCAGTGAAGCAGACAGTAAGCCAAAGTTGTCCTTGAAGAGATCTAAACAGGTTTAAGATGCTGAGTTAGCTCAACACTTAGCCTCACATTAGCCCCAAGGGGATAGCCTCACCTGAGAGGCTAAGCTTGTCTAGCTTCACTATGAAGCTCCACAAGGAGCTAATTTACAGCTTCGCCCTGCTTCGCTGCGATCTTCGCACAAAGATTCCCATCTAGCCCCGCCAGAGGCTGATCCAAGAGCTTCACGCTAGAAGCTTTACCCCTAACTTTGCTGAAAGGAAAAAGGGGTTTAGCTCTACTATGAGCTAAGCCTGCCTTCGCAGGGAACTATGAAGGTAACTTCGCTGAAGCTCTAAAGCTGTAGCTTGACTTCGAATGACTTAGCTCCGCAATGAGTTTTACCAGGTCATTAACTGACCATTTCAAATGGAGGATTAATAGGTGAATCCCACTAATTTAATGGGATTAATGCCACTTTAAGTGTGCATTACACCCGCCCCCTTCGTCCCACATTAAGTGGAGACAATTAAGCCTCAACGGTAGGGAGGAGTTCGTACGAACACTCTTTAGCTTCGCTGGATGCTCGCGAGCAGCTTTGCTACAAGGTTATTTGCAGCCTCGCGCGAAGCTAAAGACTAATTCAGCTTAGCTGAATTCAAGGGGACAGTTACACCCCATGTCGATTATAAATAGTCCCTTACTGAGCCAAACAAAGGGCACATACAGGGACAGAGAGGAGACTGGCTTAGAAAAAGTCAAGAGCAAAATTCTTAGCAAAAGAGCTCTATTGATCTTCTGCTTTCAATTCTCTGATTCCCCAAACTTATCAAGAAGGAAATCCTACTAGGAGGCAGTTTGATCACCTGATCGATTGCGTCGTCAAAGGGATAAAGTAATAACGCGCAGATCAGACTCCCACCGGCACATTTCCCTAGGAATCTCAGAGGAGATCTACTTGCAATTTTCTTTTTTTCTTTTTGTAAAGAATTACTTATAATTTTGCTCCTCAATCTCTTTTGTAAGTTTTCCCACAAACCAATTTTTAATGAAAAATAGGATGGCGACTCTGCTGGGGAAGAGTGTCTTCTGGCACAACAAGGAGATAGTGTCACAATGCAACAGTCAGAGTCTTGAGCCCGTCATTTTCCAAAACCTGGTTATTCATTTCGACTAAGAAAAATTCAAAGAATTTCTCTCTGAGGGTAGTTCAGTGATCCACGCTCGGAAGTACAGGAAGATCTCTGTGGCCAAGGATCAAAGCAGAAGTCAGCCTTAGTCGGGCGAGTAACTGGACGAGCCTCGTCCTAACTCCTCTCAGCCTCAACTGAGGCTAAAAGTGCCTCACGCAAGGCTAGGCAGGTTCCCTGCGAACCTAAAACTTCACTTCCGAAGCAGATGTGGAGGCCAAAGCAGAAAGTTCCGTATAAAGCTTTAGGCGAAGTTCCCACACAACTTCGCCTATCACATGAAGACAAAGGTAAAATGCCTAGACAACTTGGCAGCATTATCGAGACTATTAGCCGTGAGGCTAAATTGGTATCTTTACATTCGCCTAATCTGAGAACAGTGACCCATAGCGTCCCATAGCGTCAACCTCGCTCTCACAGGCGAAGTTACTGATGGTGTAGCTAATGCAGCACCTGTACTTACAGGTACTAGCAAAGTTCTCAATGGCAAGGCTAGAACTAAAACACTCAGCAGTGCTAAGCCACCTTCGCTACAAGGCCAGAACAAAACACCACAGCGTGCTAAAAGCAAAGTCACTATGACTTCGCTCCCAAAATCTTCCACTGCTAAGTTCGCAGAAGTTAATACAACTGACAAGGTGATTTCCGAATTACCTAAAAGCAGAAGCTTCAAGGCGGTCTCTAACTCAAGCAACCTCACGTAAATTTGGTTCACACTAATCTCTGGGAATTTCTAACTAACAAGCGGAAGTTAGAACCACTCCATACTCCTCCTTCTTGTTGTGAACAAGTGGGATGTCAGTTGGTGACGATCCATTCAGTCCATTGTCAATTAGAACCAGTCCTGCCACCCTTCCAATCTGACAGTCAATTTTTCATCGATTATTGGTGCGAGCTCCTGCCAAGCATCACAAAAGGAGCAAATTGCAAAATTTACTAGATCTGCCCTCTGCATCCGTCAACATGACAGGAAGGGGATGTGAATCACGTAGAGGTAGGTAAACACCGCGTGGTGCTAACTCCCCTTTGTTCAGTTGTCTAGACCCAGACATAGCCCTGGCTTAGGCCAAGTCTTGATAGGAGAAGAAGGTGTGTTCCGAAACACCAGATCTAGGGTAGCAATACCCTACAATTATGAGCAGCCATCCTCTTCAATTGAAGTAATATCACTAGAACCACTGAAAAATTTATTCCAATGGTCTGATGATGAGGGGGAAGATAGTGGGTATGCCTCTTCAGCAATAGTCAGCTCGGTGCGTACTAATAGAGTGTCAGTGTATATGGCCGATAACGGTAATGATGACCTCCGTCGATGATTAGAAGCTCAAGAGCAAACCTCCAAGGCCTAGCAAGAAGCCTTGGACAATATTCAACAAATGCTCGCTCAACTCCTCACTAACCGAAATAACAATGATGCTGGGAGTAATCATAATGAGAAGGAACGTAATGATGATGAGCAACCTAAGACTGAGAAGTCAAAAGAAAGTTCTTCCATCGATGCTGAAGTTCTTAAAGGCATCCAAGCTTAGATCGGATCCCTAACTCAGAGGGATGAATTGAAGAAGACAGGCATGACTCGTCCTTATCCACTCGAGTGGGACTAAGTACCATATCCTCCAAAGTTTAAACCACCTACGTTACATAGTATGATGGTAAAAGCTTACCCAACTAACATATCTATTACTGCCGATCTCAGACTGGTAACATTATAGATAATGATGCTATCATGGCCAGACTGTTCATTGGTACCTTGAAGGGGGTAGCATTTAACTGGTTCTGAAGCCTTCCTCCAGGCTCTGTCAATTCTTGGATCGACTTAGAGACTCGATTCCTTTCTCATTTTTATGAGGACAATACCGAGGTAACCATGGATAAACTCCTCTCCACTGTGCAGAGGAAATGAGAATCCGTTTGTGACTACATTAAGTTATTGAGAAACTTATCTCTGATGTGCCCAGCAGGGATACCATTGCCCATGCTCTTGCAGACATGCATGAAAATCACCTAAAGAGGGTGAGATGGCTATACTTAATAGCAAATAATACAGAATTAAAAATAAATTAGCAATAAGCAATAACAATTAGATAGATCTTGCAAAAGAGTAAGCAATATAAGTGCAAATAAAGAGAGAGAGTAGAGTTTAGAGAGATAGTAGATAATCGCAAACACAAGGATATGTTTCGAGATTTGAGCCACTGCTCTACGTCCCCTCCTTCAACACGATGAAGGATTCCCACTGTGATCGATCCCTGATTAGTCTCTAAAACTGCATATTTCATACCACATTTTCACATTTATTTAATATTAAATTCTACTAATAATACCTCTCTTGCATATTTCTAGGTTCATGGCATGAAATGAAGAAGAAGACCCTAAATCACCATTTAATTGATGATTAAAGGCCTACAAAAAATAGCTATTGACTATGGAGGTGATTTTGTCAAAATCAGAGACCCAAAACCCAAAACTGGGACACCCAGCTGACAGGGGGACAGAAGAGGACAGCGCAGAAGGCAGCGCGCGACCACCCTATGGCTGCAAAAACGTGGCCATAGCCGCGTTTCTGTGGCTTCCTTGTGGAGCCACACGCCAAGATTTGACACGCGGCTCCGTACAGTGCCCTGGTTCCCCCTTTTGCCCATAATACCCTGGGATTTTTTCAGAACCAGGGAGAGGAGTTTTTGAGTAGTTTTTAGGTTAGTTTTAGGGTTTTTCTTTCCATGTTGTAGTTTAGTTTTGTTTAGGTTAGTTCTTCTTCTTCTTCCTCCATTGTATTTTTCATTTCTTATAGATCTTGTAATATGAGAGAGAGTGATACATGTTTGGAATGCAAGAGTGCTTGTAATAGAAGGTGATAATCTATGAAAGGTACTTTCTTTACCTTTCTTTATTTTCTATCTAACTTCTTTTACATATTTAGCTAATCTTTTCTCTCATGGCAACTAACTACTAACCACTAACTAGTCTAACTTCTTATTTGATAATCCATATGAATCTAAGAGCCTCTACTTGGCCTTGCTCTTGCAAGAGCCATTGATGGCTCATGAGATGGATCTAACACTCAACTTCCTAACTCTCTAACAAGCTAACATTACTTTACTCCATGCTTACTTTTAGTTTTGAGGGTTTAAGTGTAGCTTGCTCTTGTTTTGTTGAGTTGGGATGTGATGAATTACATATGGGTCATGCTTTGAAACGCTCTTGAACGAAAGACGAGTGATGGCCAATGGTATATGTGAGGCAACTATCACTAAGAGGTTAGCATGTTAGTGGAGCCATTTATAGTTAGTAGTCATGAGTTTTCTTTCTTTTTCACTTTGTATTAGAAACACCACAAAAACCACAAATATATTCTTTTCTATGTTTTTCACTTCTTTGTGTTTCACCGTACTTCTCTTTTTCTATTCTTTGTTCTCTTTTCTTTTCATTCTTTTAAACTTTGAAGAACTTTTAACACACACGTGACTCAACTGGTAAAGCATCTATCGCCTCCATCCTTGTGGATTCGACTCGTTTTAACCTCTATACTATAACGGAAGCATCGAGGAAGCCAAAGCACACACACTTTAAATATCAATTTCAAAACATACACTTTTTGTGCGCGGTTTTACACCGATCAAATTTTGGCGCCGTTGTCGGGGACGAGCAAAAGAAAAGTGTGGGGGTGTGATTAGACTCTAAAATTGTATATTTCATACCACATCTTCACATTTATTTAATATTAAATTTTGCTAATAATACCTCTCTTGTACGTTTCTAGGTCCATGACATGAAATGAAGAAGAAAACCCTAAATCATCATTTAGTTGGTGATTAAAGGCCTACAAAAAATAGCCATTGACTTTGGAGGTGATTCTATCAAAATCAGAGACCCAAAAACCAAAACTGGGACATCAGCCGACAGGGGGGAAAGGAGAGGACAGCGCAGCAGGCGGCACGTGACCACCCTATGGCCCCAGAAATGCGACCATAGATGCGTTCGCGCCAAGATTTGACGCGCGGCTCCGTACAGTACCCTGGTCCCCCCTTTTGCCTATAAATACCTTGGGGTTTTTCCAGAACCGGGGAGAGGAGTTTCTGAGTAGTTTTTAGGTTAGTTTTAGGTTTTTTTCTTTCCATGTTGTAGTTTAGTTCAGTTTAGGTTAGTTCTTCTTCTTTCTCCTCCAATGTATTTTCATTTCTTATAGATCTTGTAATAAGGGAGAGAGTGATACATGTTTGAAATTGAAGAGTGCTTGTAATAGAAGGTGACAAGCTATAAAAGGTGCTCTCTTTAACTCTATTTGTTTGCTATCTAACTCCTTTTACATGTTTAGCTAATATTTTCTCTCATCGCAACTAACTACTAACCACTAACTAGTCTAACTTCTTATTTCATAATCCACATGAATCTAATAGCCTCTACTTGGCCTTGCTCTTGCAAGAGCTATTAATGGCTCATGATGATAGATCTAACACTCTAACTTCCTAACTCTCTAACAAGCTAACATTACTTTACTCCATGCTTACTTTTAGTTTTGATGGTTTAAGTGTAGCTTGCTCTTGTTACATATGGGTCATATTTTGAAACGCTCTTGAACCAAAGACTAGTGATGGCCAATGGTACATGTGAGACAACTATCACTAAGAGGTTAGCATGTTAATGGAGCCATTAGTAGTTAGTAGCCATGAGTTTTCTTTCTTTTTTACTTTGTATTAGAAACACCACAAAAACCACAAATATATTCTTTTTTATGTTTCCCACTTCTTTATGTTTCACCGTAATTCTCTTTTCATTCTTTATTTTCTTTTCTTTTTATTCTTTCAGAATTGAAAAACTTTTAACACACACGTGACTAAACTCGTATCTATCGCCTTCTGTCCTTGTGGATTCGACTCATTTTAGCCTCTATGCTATAACGGAAGTATTGAGAAAGCCAAAGCAACACACTTTAAATATCGATTTCAAAACATACACTTTTTATGTGCGGTTTACCCCCGATCAAATTTTGGCGCTGCTATCGGGGATGGGAACGGTTTGATTTCACATTTTTGTTAACCTTTCTTCTTTATTTTTGATGTGCAGGTTAAATTTTTAGTGTTGCAGAAGTCCACACTTGCTCTTGTGTGGTTGAGTAAATTCTTGTATATTTTTATATTCTGCCGCTAATTTTTGTTTATTTTACCTGTGCACTGTAAATAATTTTAAGAACTAAAATACGAAAATTGGATGCTTTAAAACAGTTTAGACATTTGCATCTAGGCACGTGTCAATTTTCATTCTAATATACTGTATTTTGTTCTTGTGTTGTTGTGATATTGATAGGAGGTGTACATATGGCTTTGCATATAGCATAGGACAAATACGTGGGTGATTTACTCTCTTTGTGTGTTTATTCTTATCTATGTTACACACTTGCACAAATTGAACTTAAGGGCAAAATCCAATACAATATAAGGTGGGGAAGTTATTACCTCCCTTAGCCCAAAAATCACCTCCCCACTCACACAACCCAAGCCTAAATAAAATTTGCTAGACATTGGCCCCTAGGGACATCTCGGACTCATTTAGGAGATTGACCTAAGGAGGAAGTTGTTAGAAGTTGACTCTTGTCAAATCGGTGTCTAAGGTTGGGGATTGAGAGGCAAAATCTCGAAGAACAGTGATTTGACAAGGTGGTTCTCAAAATTTTGGGCATGTTCAAAAGGAGTGAAATGGTTGATTCATGTTCAGAAATTATGGGAATCAAAACTAGCTCAAAAACGTTATTTAGTTCAGGTAACACTACAGGAGTCGATTTGATTCAAGGATTGAAGTCGAATCGCTAATTTGAAGCTCAAGTTCACATTCATCTTCAAGTTCAATTTCAGAAAATGGATAACTTGCCAAACTATCAAGAGGTTGATGTTGGTGAAGTTCAGGTTGGTATGATGAAATTGAAGCTGGATTTCCAAAATGACATGATTCGTGAGTCGTATGAACATTTGGTGGACATGGTAAGTCAATCGTACTTTGGATTATGCGCTCGGTCTCTTGCACGAATTCCATAGTATTTTCCCGCAATGATTTTCCTTTGAGTCGTTCTGGAAAAGACCTACATGAATTTTGAAAATTTGGTAGACATGATGAGGCTACCATTTTTTCAAATTATTTTTGGGCCTCTATCACTGCTTCCAAACTTCTTTCCAACGATGATTTTTCTTCAATTGGTGGTTCAAAAAAAGAAGTATATGAATCAAAATCAGGGAGTGAATATTGTGAAATTATAGACAAGATGGTAGAAAATTAGACTCGGGGTAGGTGAATCCACATTTACTCTGTGAAGAGTTAAAATTATTTTAAAATTATAGTCATGGGAGTGAGAATATGAGTCATATTGAGTCAGATAATCCTAACTCGGCATATATGGTTGGTTTATGTTGTGCATAGCCGGGTTGGAGTTATCCGAGTCAAATGAGGTCGGGGTGAAATATGAATTCATATTACAATTGAAAGAATTGTTGTTGTTATAATCCATTCCACGATTTACAAGAAAGAAAAATAAACAAACAAACAAACAAATAAAGAAAAAGAAAAAGAAAACAAGCCTATTATAGGGTTGACTTAGACCTAGACGACTCCTAACTGGTTAGACTATCCACAGGGGGTATATTGTCAGAATATACCGTAAATCACCTTATTATTAGTAACTTGTGGTTAGATTCTGACAATATACCCCATGTGGATAGTCTAACCAGTTAGGAGTCGTCTAGGTCTAAGTGAACCCTAGAATAGGCTTGTTTTCTTTTTCTTTTTCTTTATTTGTTTGTTTGTTTGTTTATTTTTCTATCTTGTAAATCGTGGAATGGATTATAACAACAACAATTCTTTCAATTGTAATTTGAATCCATATTTCACCCCAACCTCATTTGACTCGGATAAACCAACCCGACTATGTACAACATAAACCAACCATATATGCTGAGTTAGGATTATCTGACTCAATATGACTCATATTCTCACTCCCATGACTATAAATTTTAAAATAATTTTAACTCTTCACAGAGTAAATGTGGATTCAACTACCCTGAGTCTAATTTTCCACCATCTTGTCTATAATTTCCACAATATTCACTCCCTAATTTTGATTCATATACTCCTTTTCTGAACCACCAATTGAAGAAAAATCATCATTGGAAAGAAGCTTGGAAGCAGTGATAGAGGCCCAAAAATAATTTGAAAAAATGGTAGCCTCATCATCTCTACCAAAATTTCAAAATTCATGTAGTTCTTTTCCAGAACGACTCAAAGGAAAATCATTGCGGGAAAATACTATGGAATTCGTGCAAGAGACCGAGCGCATAATGCAAAATACGATTGACTTACCATGTCCACCAAATGTTCATATGACTCACGAATCATGTCATTTTGGAAATCCAGCTTCAATTTCATCATACCAACCTGAACTTCACCAACATCAACCTCTTGATAGTTGGCAAGTTATCCATTTTCTGAAATTAAACTTGAAGATGAATGTGAACTTGAGCTTCAAATTAGCTATTTGACTTCAATCCTTGAATCAATATCGACTCCTGTAGTGTTACCTGAACTAAATAACGTTTTTGAGCCAGTTTTGATTCCCATAATTTCTGAACATGAATCAACCATTTCACTCCTTTTGAACATGCCCCAAATTTTGAGAACCACCTTGACATTTTAGCAATTTATCCTTTTCTCGACATTGAACTTGAGCCTGAATGTGATCCTGAACCTCATGTGAGTAATTCCATTTCACTTTTTTAATCAATAATGACCCCAGTATCTTTATCAGATTTTTTTCTCTATTTCGGAGTCAACATTGAATCCTGTACTAGTACACCGTGAATTAGAATCACCAATATCTTATGATCACACTTCATTACTGAGAAAAGTGTGTGAACATCAATTCTTTGATTTGGACCCTATTATTGAACCAATTTCGACTCTTTTTTTTGACTCTCACCTTGATTTGAGTCAAATTCCTGAGCTGGTATCAGTTTTTACTCCTGTTCCATTTGAGTCCAAATCAATCGTCTTCCCAAATCACACTTCATTGTTGGACAAGAATGTTGAAGTAAATGACTCAGTAATTATTTATGAAAATTAGAAATTAGATGGGGATAATTTTTTCAATAAGACCATTCATTCAATCATTCTTTTACTGCGCCGTATTAGAGAGGTCATTTGTGGGTTTCTGTAAGATCCACAATATCTTGATTGGATAGCAACGCTTCACCCAATCAGACAACCACCGGAGCCACCACCATGAGATAATTTTCCTTCCTTCCCATTTGTTTCATGTATGTACACATTCATGATGCATTGAGTTAAGTGTGAGGGGTGTGTGATTAGTCTCTAAAACTGCATATTTCATACCATATCTTCACATATATTTAATATTAAATTCTGCTAATAATACCTCTTTTGCATTTTTCTAGGTCCATGGCATGAAATGAAGAAGAAGACCCTAAATCACCATTTAGTTAGTGGTTAAATGCCTACAAAAACTAGCCATTGACTTTGGAGGTGATTCTGTCAAAATCAGAGACCCAAAGCCCAAAAGTAGGACATCCAGCTGACAGGGGGACAGGAGAGGATAGCGCAGCAGGCGGCGTATGGTGCATGACCACCCTATGGCTGCGGAAACGCGACCATAGCAGTGTTTTCACGGCTCCCTTGTGGAGCCGCGTGCAAAGATATGACGCGCGGCTCCGTACAGTACCCTGGTTCCCCTTTTTACCTATAAATACCCTGGGGTTTTCCAGAACAGGGGAGAGGAGTTTTTGAGTAGTTTTCAAGTTAGTTTTAGGGGTTTTCTTTACATGTTGTAGTTTAGTTTAGTTTAGGTTAGTTCTTCTTCTTCCTCCTCCATTGTATTTTTCATTTCTTATAGATCTTGTAATAGGAGAGAGAGTGATACATGTTTGGAATACAAGAGTGCTTGTAATAGAAGGTGACAAGTTATGAAAGGTGCTCTCTTTACCTCTCTTTATTTTCTATCTAACTCCTTTTACATGTTTAGCTAATCTTTTCTCTCATGGCAACTAACTACTAACCACTAACTAGTCTAACTTCTTATTTGATAATCCACATGAACCTAATAGCCTCTACTTGGCCTTGCTCTTGCAAGAGCCATTGATGGCTCATGATGATGGATCTAACACTCTGACTTCCTAACTCTCTAACAAGCTAACATTACTTTACTCCATGCTTACTTTTAGTTTTGATGCTTTAAATGTAGCTTGCTCTTATTTTATTGAGTTGGGATGTGATGAGTTACATATGGGTCGTGTTTTGAAACGCTCTTAAACCAAGAACTAGTGATGGCCAATGGTACATGTGAGGCAACTATCAATAAGAGGTTAGCATGTTCGTGGAGCCATTAGTAGTTAGTAGCATGAGTTTTCTTTCTTTTTCACTTTGTATTAGAAACACCATAAAAACAACAAATATATTCTTTTCTATGTTTTCCACTTCTTTGTGTTTCACCGTACATCTCTTTTCATTCTTTGCTTTCTTTTCTTTTCATTCTTTCAAATATTGAAAAAACTTTTAACACACACGTGACTCAACTGGTAAAGCATCTATCGCCTCCCGTCCTTATAGATTCGACTCGTTTTAGCCTCTATGCTATAACGGAAGTATCGAGGAAGCCAAAGCACACAAACTTTAAATATCAATTTCAAAACATACACTTTTTGTGCGCGATTTACCCCCAATCAATCCCACTGGATCGTCAATCGGTTACAAGTTCTCTCTAGAACTCTTCGGACACACTTGTCTCTCTCACGGTGCTGCAACACCAACTTGGAGCTCACTAGCTCGCTCGAGGCCGCAACCTCTGCAACTTCTCAACAGAAGAAAATGGTGATCAACACTTGACCATAAAGATAGCTCACAAGCACAACCCTACAACCAAGATGTGAAAGTGAAACACTTAGGATTGTGTAGGGCAAATAGAAAGTAGAGTAGTAAAGGAAAGGCTCAAGCTAAAACACCAAATTTTGGAAATAGTTGGCTCAAAAGAAAATCTTTTGCAAAGAGGATAAACTATGAAAGACTTTGATCTAAGGCTTAGAAATCTTGTTATTGAGTTGTTTCATAGTCCCACTATTTATAGGGGATGAAAACTAGGCTAGGAAACACAATAGATCCATTGGGACAAGACCCAACAAAAGACAAAACTGAATCTAGCCGTTCGGAGCAAAGTCAGCAGAAATTTCTGCTGCCAGTCGACCGGCCGGTCGACCGCCTATGGTCGGATTTTCGACCGTTGGGAAAAGCGGTCGACCGGACGGTCGATCGTGGTTCTCAAACAGAGAGTGAAACTCTCTATCGGTCGACCAGGTCTGTCGACCAGTGATCGGGGTAAAACCGCGCACAAAAAGTGTATGTTTGAAGTTAAGATTTAAAGTGTGTGTGCTTTGGCTTCCTCGATACTTCCGTTATAGCATAGAGGCTAAAACGAGTCGAATTCACAAGGACGGGAGGCGATAGAAGCTTTACCGATTGATTCATGTGTTTGTTAAAAAGTTCTTCAAAGTTTTAAAGAATGAAAAGAAAAGAAAGTAAAGAATGAAAAGAGAGGTACGGTGAAATACGAAGAAGTGGGAAACATAGAAAGAATATGTTTTTGGTTTTTTTGGAATGTTTCTAAAGAAAGTGAAAAGAAAGAAAACTCATGGCACTAATTACTAATGACTCCACTAACATGCTAACCTCTTAGTGATAGTTGCCTCACATGTATCATTGGCCATCACTAGTCCTTGGTTCAAGAGCTATTCAAAGCATGACCCATATGTAACTCATCACAACCCATCTCTACAAAACAAGTTCAAGCTACACTTAAATCATCAAAACCCGACAAGAGCAAGCATGAAGTAAAGTAATGTTAGCTTGTTAGTGGTTAGGAAGTTAGAGTATTAGATCCATCATCATGAGCCATCAATGGCTCTTACAAGAGCAAGGCCAAAACGAGGCTATTAGATTCATGTGGATTATCATAAAGAAGTTAGACTAGTTGGTGGTTAGTAGTTAGTTGGCACGAGAGAAAAGATTAGCTAAACATGTAAAAGAGATTGGAGAGGAAAAAACATAGAGAGGTAAAGAGAGCACCTTTCATAGATTGTCACCTTCTATTACAAGCACTCTTGCATTCCAAACATGTACCACTCTCTCTCCCTATTACAAGATCTAAAACAAAATGGAAAATACACAGTGGAAGAAGAACTAATCTAAACTAAACTATCCTAAAATACAACATGGAAATGAAAACTACTCCTAACTTTGCATATCTTTTCTCTGAAACCCCAGGGGGGGTATTTATAGGCATCAGGGGAACAGGGGGCCAGGGGACAAACCCTGGCCCGAAGCGGCGCGCGCGCCGCGGCCGTGGCCGTATGGCCACGGAAACACGGCTTGGGCCGCGTTTCTGCGGCCCCTTGGTGGCTGCGCGCGCGGCGCTTCGAGCCGCGCGCGGTCCTTTTGGTCCCCGTCAGATTCTGCTCCCGGTTTCTGGTTTCTGACCCCTGGTTTTGACGAATCAACTCCTCTAGGTCAATGGCTATGATAATAGGCTTTTAATCACCAATTAAATGGTGATTTAGATCTTATTCTTCATTTGCACACCATGAACCTAGGATCAAGCAAGTAAGGTATTATTAGCAGAATTTATTATCAAATAAATGTGAAGATGAGGTATAAATTATGCAAAATTAGATACTAATCAACCAGAACAAACAGAGAGCACTGCTCTTGCAGCCGGTCGACCGGGCTGGTCAACCGAAGTGCACGTTTGCACTTGGTGCATGTCGGTCGACCGTCGGTCGACTGACAGAGCAGTTTTGCTCTGCCAGCGGTCGACCGCTCGGTCGACCGACAGAGGGCCAAAACCTGTTTTTGGAAATCATATTGAAGTCAATATTTTTTCAATAATTTTTTCCTTTGATAGGTAAATACAAAATAGAGTTCTAAGGATTTGAAGAGCTAGAGTGTGATCATAGATCAACACTAAATAAATTAGAACTATATTTTGTTAAAATTCTTTTCCGAAACAAAAACCAGTTTTTCCAAAACTGGTTTTTGCAAAAACTATTTTTCTGAAACTTTGTTTTCCTGAAACTCAGTAAGAAACCTGGTAATAAATTTTTGTTTGAAAATACAAAGGAATATGAAGAGTGTGTGTGTGTGTGTGACAATCCTAAAAGCTATCAACTTCTTTCATCTTGATTTTAACAAATGACTATAAATTCTAACTAAAATGGAAAAGGTAAAAATACAAATCTTGAAATAGTCTTCTTGATATTGCTTGATCCTTGAGCTCTTCTAGTGTGCTAGGCTCTGGAATCTAAATCTTCTTGGCTTCCAAATGTGTGAGTCTTGTGATGGAGCGAAAATACAACATATGTTTTTACCTAAAACTTAATTAAACAATTTTGTTAATACCTAACTACATATGGTTTGTTATCATCAAAACTAGGGCTAATGACCTTTGGGCCAATAATCTCCCCCTTTTTGATGATGACAAAAATATGGAGTTATTACAAATATTTTGGCAAAAGACTTCAAGTGAAGTTTCCCTTAACACATGCATATAAGAATAAGACATAAAATAGCTAAATGCCTAATAAAAGAATATATAAAGGATATAACAGTTAGACTCATATGCCAACCATCTATGCATAACCAGGATACAGAGATATAAAATAGTATGCACAATTGGTTACCTCCATCCATCCAAAAATACCTTTACCCTCCAAAAATAAGTGGTAGATGGTTGGATCAATAAGAAACAATACACAAACAATATACATATACTACATTAGAGACAATAAGAATAACTGTCATATCAGAAATAAATATGTCCATACATGCTTAGAGGTTCATGCCAACCTCAAAAACTAAATACACACAAACACACAAAGCATATGTCTATAAAACAGACTACATATCCAAATACAGAAAATAAAAACTCCAAATATAAAAACTAACTCCCTCAAATAACTCTATCAAAATATCTCTCCCCCTTTTTGTTATCAACAAAAGGGGTACGCTCTTGGAAATCTTGGTCTTCCTGCTGAGCTGGAGCATCAAGAACAACAAAAGTAGGAACCCAAGGTTCAAAAGGAGGACCAGTCAGAGAAAGTGGCTGAGAGTGACTACTCGAAAGAGGAGATGGCAAATCATTCCTGTTGTAGGTGTCATCTACCCAGGTCTGCAAGTAGCGGATGGATGCACAAATATGTTGGAGATCATTGTCCACTCGCTGCTCTAGCCGCTGGAAGTGAGCGGTTATCTGAGTGGACATCTGCAGGTTATGCTCCCGAAGCTGAGTGAAAAGAGCTTAATAGGGATCAAAAGGACCAGAAGAAGATCCTGGAGCAGCAGCAGGTATGATAGGCTGCGACTGAGGAGCAGGAGCATGCTCCCTAACACGCATCCTCTTGAAAAGGGTGCTGTTGATGTCAACTGACGGTTAGATGGACCGTTTCGTGGAAAGATCGAACTGAGTTGCTTCAACAGACGTGTGATGAGCATCCCATAGGGTAAGTGCCGGGTTGGGATCAGAAGATGATCGGACGTCATGTAGTCGATGATGAGTTTAGTAATATTTATTCTAATGTCTTTCAGAGGGCAATAGATCAGAAGAGAAGCAAAACCCCTAGCATGACTATATTCTCCTGATTTTGGCAGGAGGTTGTAGAAAATAATTTTGGCTAGGACTTGGGCGGTGAGATTGTAGTACTTCACCTCCTGATTCCTAATCAGTGCGGGGTTATCATAAAAATAAAGAATATGAAGGCGGTGTGGTTAGACTCACCGTCAGGATAGGAAAAATCATGTAAATCCATATTATAAATATCTACTCCGTCACAGGAGAGGTGTAGAAGACGTGCAAATTTATCAAGGGAAATATGTATATCCTTGCCTATGACTCTAGACCTTATGTGATCATTTTGAAAAGACAGGTTAGAGTAGAAGTAGTGTACTAGTTCAGGGTAAACTGGTTCTTTGATGGTGACAAAATCTCAAAAGAACTAGTACTTAAAATATTTGCAAGATTAAGGTGCTCAAAATCACTAAGCACCACAGTCCTACTAGAGATAACACTTTTATTGTGGATTATTGTAAATCTGTGAAATGCATTTTGGGAGATGAAGGGGTTAGAAGTTGATTCTGGGGTTTTCCCCTTCTCAGATCTGAATCTTTTGGACATGGTGAAGGATTAATCAAGATAATAGCACGAAATAAAGATGGATAAACAAGAATAATAAAGAAAATTGAAGAGATTAAGGAGAAATTTTGGTTATACCTTAAAAATCCAAAAAAAATCCCCGAAAAATTGCAAATCTGGAGCCTGAGAAGGATTTTAATGAATTTGTGGAAGAAATTTTGTATTGGAAGAGTTTTTAATAGGTGGATTTGGTTTGGGAGGAGGAGAATTAAAAAGGGGAGAAAGAGGAGTCGGTGGATAGAGATGAGAATGAGAGATTTGGGATTTAGGGCTTTATATAAAACTGGGTAAACACAGCCAAACCGGACTTCCGGTCGACCGCCCGGTTGACTGGCGTGAACCGAGAGAAAACCTGGTTTCAGTCGGTCGGCTTCGGGCTAATTTTTTTTTTTTGTATTCCAGGCAAAATCGGTCGACCGTCCGGTCGACCGTCCTATGACAGGCTAACTCGGTCGACTGGTCGGTCGACCGTAACTGCCAAAAACAGTAAAAGTATAATTTTTATTTTTAATTTATTTTCTTTTAAGATGAAATTAGAATCTAGTATATTTTAACTCATAAAACAGGGAAATAAAGTTAAAATTTTAATAGGCACGAAAAACACATAAAAAATTAATTTTTATTCTATTTTATTATTATTAACAACATATTTCTTAATAATTAAGCAATAAATTTGAGATATTGAAGCCGAATACCCCTTTAAGGTTTCTGAACTTCTCGACATTCCTCTAGATAAGAGTTGAGGCGCGTAATTGCTATCTGTATTTATTTGCTTAATTTTGGTTAAATAAATTTTCATATTTGACAATATACTTATAAAAACATTTATTTACCAAAAAAGTATCCGACATATGGACAATCAAAACATGGCTGGTATGGAATAAAAGCAAACTAAGTATGCAATCTCAACTATAGGCAAGATACAAAAAAATGCAAGTCTACATAATTAAAGTATTTTGCCATAAATAGAAACTAGCTAACCACATGCTTGTACGTATCTAGCTAAAGATAAAAGTCTTAAGTGGGAAAGTTACCAAATCACGGGCAATCTCCAAAAAGGTGCCTCTTTGATAGCGATACAAGTGACGATTTGTTCGTTAAGCTTTGATGCATCTACCACCCAGGCATCATCTCCCTCTTAGTCTTGGAGGAGGACGACGCACCTGTATCAATCAAATTTTTCATATCCTTTGGTACCCAAATCTTTTTGGTTCTTATGGGGTTAGTATTTTCTTGAACCCAAACATTCTTGTTAATCATATTTAATTTTGCATAATAAAATTTTACAAAATGGCCTTTGCGGTCACAATGTGCACAAGTATATATTTTTCCATACATAAATGCATGCTTGTGTTGATGTGAGTGTGCATGCTTTCCATGATGTGTGTTTGATGCATGAGGAGTGTTTTCCTTTGGGTTTTTCCCTTAGGAAACATAGATGCAAATTTATCTATGTCAAAAGCACACTTTTTAAAAGTTGTATCCAAGACCTCAATGCGTTTTTGAATATCTAAAAATTCATTTTTATTACAAGTGATGATTGGGCTTTTACCCTTATAAGTAGTTTTATATTTTTCAAAATCCATTTTCATTTTCTCAAAAGATTTTGACAAATCATTTTTCTCATTTAAAACAATCTCAAATTTGTTCTTTAATAAATCATTTTCCTTTTTCAGTTTTTTGTTTTGTGAAAGAGAAATTTCATATCTATTTTGTAGTTCTTCAAAAAATTGTGCTAATTCATTCATGGTTGATTAGTCTCTAAAACTGCATATTTCATACCACATCTTCTCATTTATTTAATATTAAATTCTGCTAATAATACCTCTCTTGCATGTTTCTAGGTCCATGGTATGAAATGAAGAAGAAGACCCTAAACACCATTTAATTAGTGATTAAAAGCCTACATGAATAGCCATTGACTTTGGAGGGCTGTTTTATCAAAAACGGGGACCAATTTCTAGAATCTGGGACCTGCAACTGATAGGGGACAAACAGAATAGCGCGCGGTGCAAGGCGCCCGCGTGTGGCTCTAGAAGATCCGCGAAAATGCGGCCCGTACGGGTATGGCCGTGCCCATACTTTGGGCCCCGAGTTTGCCCCTGGCCCCCCTTTTCTCTGGTGCCTATATATACCCCCCCGGGGTTCTGTATTAAGAGATATACAAAGAGTAGTGTAGTTTCTCCTTGTTGTAGTATAGGGTAATTTAGTTTAGGTTAGTTTTTCTTCTTCTTCCTTTATGTTTTCCATTTCTTGTAGATCTTGTAATAGGAAAGAGAGTGGTATATGATTGGAAAGTAAGAGTTCTTGTAATAGAATGTGATAATCTATGAAAGGTTCTCTTTTTACTTCTCTTTATTTTCTTCTCTCTAATCCCTTTTACATGTTTAGCAAATCTTTTCTCTCATGGCAGCTAACTACTAACCACTAACTAGTTTAACTTCATACTTGATAATCCACATGAATCTAATAGCCTCTACTTGGTCTTGCTCTTGCAAGAGCCATTGATGGCTCATGATGATGGATTTAACACTCTAACTTTCTAACTCTCTAACAAGCTAACATTACTTTACTCCATGCTTACTTTTAGATTTGATGGTTTAAGTGTAACTTGCACCTATTTTGTTGAGTTGGGAAGTGATGATTTACATATGGGTCATGCTTTGAAATGCTCTTGAACTAAGGACTAGTGATTTCCAAGTATACGTGTGAGGTTAGCATGTTGGTGGAGTCATTAGTAGTTAGTAGCCATGAGCTTTCTTTCTTTTTCACTTTATTTTAGAAATACAACAAAAATCAAAAAAACTATTTCTTCTATGTTTTCTACTTCTTTGTGTTTCACCGTACTTCTCTTTTCATTCTTTATTTTCTTTTCATTCTTTCAAATATTGAAGAACTTTTAACATACACGTGAACATACCGTGTAAGCTTCTATCACCTCCCATCCTTGTGAATTTTACTCATTTTAGCCTCTATGCTATAACGGAAGTATCGAGAAAGCCAAAGCACACACATTTTAAATATCAATTTCAAAACATACACTTTTCGTGCGCGGTTTTCCCCCAATCAAATTTTGCGCCATTGCCAGGGATGGGAATGGTTTGATTTCACGTTTTTATTGACTTTTCTTCTTTGTTTTTGGTGTGCAGGTCAAATTATTTAGCATTGCAGAAGTCCACACTTTCTCTTGTGTGGTTGGGTAATTTCTTGTACGTTCTTATATTCTTCTGCTAGTTTTTGTTTTTATTACCTGTTCTATAATAATTTTAACAACTAAAATACGAAAGTTGGATACTTTAAAATGGTTTAGACATTTGCATCTAGGCATGTGTCAATTTTCATTCCAATATACTGTATTTTGTTCTTGTGTTATTGTGATCTTGACGGAGGTGTACATATTGCATTGCATATAGTTAGGACAAACATTTCAGTAATTTACTCGCTTTTTTGTGTTCATTCTTATCTATATTGCATACTTTCACGAATTGAACTTAAGGGCAAAACCCAAGACAATATAAGGTGGGGAAGTCATTACCCTCCCTTGGCCAAAAAATCACCTCCCCACTCACACAACCCAAGCCTAATAAAAATTGCTAGACGTTGGTCCCTAGGGACATCTCAGACTCATTTAAGAGATTGACCTAAGGGGAAAGTTGTTAGAAGTTGACTCTTGTCAAATCGGTGTCTAAGGTTGGGGATTGAGAGGCGAAACCTTGAAGAACAGTGGTTTGGCATAATTAGGCCCATTGCTCCGGCACAGAAACCTCCCATTGATCTTGCCCCTACCTGGCCAATTAACTCGTGATCAGATTCTGACAATGTACCGTGGATAGTCTAACCAGTTAGGAGTCATTTAGGTCTAAGGCAACCTTAGCATAGGCTTGTTTTATTTTTCTTTTATTTATTTATTTGTTTGCTTGTTTGTTTTTCTTTCTTGTAAATTGTGAAATGGATTTTAACAATAATAATTTTTTCAATTATAATATGAATTCATATTTCACCCCGACCTCATTTGACTCGGATAACTCTGACCCGGCTATGTACAACATGAACCAACCATATATGTCGGGTTAGGATTATTTGACTTAATATGACCCATATCCTCAATCTTATGACCATAATTTTCAAAATAATTTTAACTCTTCACAGAGTCAACGGGGATTCACCTCCCCTGAGTCAAATTTTCAACCACCTTATCCACAATATTCATTCCCCAATTTGGCTTCATTTCCTTCTTTTCCTGTTTCACCAACTGAGGAAAAATCCAATTTGGAAAGGAGTATGGAAGCCATGCTTGAGCCCAACAACAAATTCAAAATTTGCTCAATTCACAATCCTTCCTAAATCATACTTTATGTACTCCTTTTCTAGAACATCAATTGAAGAAGAATCTGAGTTAGAAGAGCGTTTGAAGTCATTTTTAAAAAATTGCAATGATTTCAAAATATGTTTGACTCATCATCTCAGCCAAATTTTTAAGAGTCCTACTCATCTTTTCCAGTTTCACTGATTCAAAATGAACAACCATCAATACTGGACTTGAGTATGAAATCCTTGCGTGAGTCCGAGCAACAATCACAAAATCCGATAGACTCACAAGTTTACAACAATTTTCAAAATCAACTTCCATACTCACCTTTTCAAAAAGAACCAATTGCAAAAAGTATGGAAGACATGATTTTGACTCCAAATTCTGTTACCCGGCCTATCAGTAGATTAGACTCACTAATGAGCAAATTAATCAATGAGACTGAGGTAAGTCTTTCTTATCGACCTTTAACCTAACTCTACTGATTGGACCCAAGAATCATGTCATTTTAGAAATCCAGTTTCAATTTCATCTACCAACCTGAACTTGACCAACATCAACTTCTTGACATTTTGGCAAGTTATCCTTTTCCTAAAATTAAACTTGAGCTTGAAAGTGATCCTGAACCTCATGTTGGTGATTCCATTTCACTTTTTGATTCAATATTAGACTCCGGTATCTTTACCAGATTTTTTTCTCTATTCCGGAGTCAATATTGAATCCTGTACCAGTACACTGTGAAATTGAATCACCAATATCTTATGATCACACTTCATTAATGGGGAAAGTGTGTGAACATCAATTCTTTGATTTGGACCCTATTTTTGAACTAATTTCGACTCTCATTGTTGACTCTCGACTTGATCTGAGTCAAATTCCCGAGTCGTTATCGATTTTTGTTCCTGATCCATTTGAGTCCAAATCCATCATCTCCCAAAATCACACTTCATTGGTGGACAAGGATGTTGAAGAAAATGACTCAGTAATTATTTTTGAAAATTGGAAATTAGATGGGGATAAATTTTTATATAAGACCATTCAGTCAATCATTCTTTTACTGGGTTGCATTAGAGAGGTCACTGGTGGGTTTCTGCAACATCCACAATATCTTGATTGGGTAGCAATGCTTGGCCCAGTCAGACCACCACCAGAGCCACTACCATGAGGTGATCTTCATTCCCTCTCCATTTGTTTCATGTATATACACATTCACGATGTATTAAGGACAATGCATGAGATAAGTGTGGGGGAGGGTTTACTAATGTAGGTTAGTTTTAAATTTTCTTTCTTTTACACTTCTTTTTAGGAACTTTTTAAAATTCTTTTGTATAAAAAACTATTTTAAACTATTTTCTTTTCATTTTACAAAATTTTTTTGAAACACGGTAAATAGTTTTGATTTATTTTTAAGAAAATTAAGATTATCTTAGGAATTAGGAATACCTAAAATTATAAAATTTTAAACTGAGTCAAAATAATAGATCCTGTTTAAATTTTAGGATTAGGAAGTAAGATTGGAAAGATAATTTGATCTTAAATTTTTTCTCCTTAGATTTATGCACTTCACACTTACACAATTTTTGGGATTGAAACAAAGACTAATAATGCAATATATATATATATATATATATATATATATATATATATATATATATATATATAACAAAAAAAAAGATGATGATAATAAAAACCATCTATTGAAGCTAGATAATTATGCCTCCGGAAGCATGATTATTCACGCCTAAAAAGATGGACAAAATCAAAACAATCCCCTTTAGTTTTGTGGCTTTGTTTACTCGAGTCTTTAAGTCCAAGGGATGTTTTCTCATATGGTGCCCTAAGATCACCTGGTTTGGGAGTCACCGGCTAAAGGCTCGCTATCTGGGTAATTAAGAAATCCTAAGAAAACTAAGGGAAGAAAAAATAAAAATAAAATATATATATACACAAATCAATGGCATGAAAATTAGAGTCGATATCCCAAAAATCTTCACAGTTCACAAAATGCATATTTTTCTAAGAGTTCTATGAAAGATCAAAGAGTCAATTCAATTTTAAATTCTTAAATTTAATTTATAACAAGATTTTGTATTACGACTTAGTTTAAGGAAGCATAATTTCTGGTTAACCTATGACCTTGGATCACTTATATTTTCACAAAAGTACTTCAACATTTATTCTATTTCAAAATTTGTTTTAAAAATACTGATATTTGATTTCTTTCTTTATGGATTTTGTAGGTGTAATCCACTGAAAATCCTCAGGAGACAAAACTCCTCCTCTAAGAGAAACCTAGAAGTTTAATGGCTTGTTGCACATGCTCAGTGTAATCGCATCACCTGCGAAAGTGGTGTAATAATCTTCTTAGATAGTTTTTTGTTTGTTCGGGACGAGCAAAAGATAAGTATAGGGTGGTGATTAGTCTCTAAAACTGCATATTTCATACCGCATCTTCACATTTATTTAATATTAAATTCTGCTAATAATACCTCTCTTGCATGTTTCTAGGTCCATGGCATGAAATGAAGAAGAAGACCCTAAATCACCATTTAATTGGTGATTAAAAGTCTACATGAATAGCCATTAACTTTGGAGGGCTGTTTTATCAAAACCGAGGGCCAATTTTCAGAAACCGGGACTTGCAACAGACAGAGGATAGACGGGACAGCGCGCGGCTCTAGAAGAGCCGTGAAAACACTGCTTGGGCCGCATTTCCGCGGCCGTACAGGCGCGGCCGTGCCCGTACTTTGGGCCAAGGTTTGCCCCGGCCCCGCTTTCCCCTGGTGCCTATATATACTCCCTGGGTTCTGTATTAAGAGATATATAGAGAGTAGTATAGTCTCTCCTTGTTATAATTTAGGGTAGTTTAGTTTAAGTTAGTTTTCTTCTTCTTTCTTTGTATTTTTCATTTCTTATAGATCTTGTAATAGGAGAGAGAGTGGTATATGGTTGAAAAGCCAGAGTTCTTGTAATAAAAGGTGACAATCTATGAAAGGTTCTCTATTTACCTCTTTTTATTTTCTTCTCTCTAATCCCTTTTACATGTTTAGCTAATCTTTTCTCTCATGGGAACTAACTACAACCACTAACTAGTTTAACTTCTTACTTGATAATCCACATGAATCTAATAGCCTTTACTTGGCCTTGCTTTTGCAAGAGCCATTGATGGCTTATGATGATGGATTTAACACTCTAACTTCCTAACTCTCTAACAACCTAAAATTACTTTACTCCATGCTTACTTTTAGTTTTGATGGTCTAAGTGTAGCTTGTACTTGTTTTGTTGAGTTGGGATGTGATGAGTTATATATGGGTCATGCTTTGAAATGCTCTTGAACCAAGGACTAGTGATTGCTAAGGATACATGTGAGGCAACTATCACTAAAAGGTTAGCATGTTGGTGATGTCATTAGTAGCTAGTAGTTATGAGTTTTCTTTCTTTTTCACTTTATTTTAGAAATACAACAAAAAACACAAAAACTATTTCTTCTATGTTTCCCACTTCTTTGTGTTTCACCGTACTTCTCTTTTCTTTCTTTATTTTCTTTTCTTTTCATTCTTTCAAACATTGAAGAACTTTTAACATACACGTGAACATACCATGTAAGTTTCTATCGCCTCCTGTTCTTGTGGATACGACTCGTTTTAGCCTCTATGCTATAATGGAAGTATCGAGGAAGCTAAAGCACACACACTTTAAATATCAATTTTAAAACATACACTTTTCGTGCGCGGTTTTCCTCCGATCAATGGTCAAATCCTCATCTTCTAAAGAGTTTTCTAGGTTTACCTTAGAAGCTTCTTCGCTATATGCCATGAGCACATGTGTGCGGTGTCGATCTCCACTTCAGATTCTGTCTCCGAGTCATCCCACGTGGCCACCATCGCCTTCCTCTTCTTTTGCACGTTCTTGGAGGTTTGTAGCTTGTAGAGAGGGGCAATCCGCAATTAGATGATCCGTTCTTTTGCAATGGAAGTATGGACCCGTTTCCTACCTTTTCTTTTCAAGTCTTCCTTGAGGTCTTCCTCTTTGAAAGTTGTTTTGTCTACCTTTCTTGTAAAACATCTTACCCACTTTTCTAATGAGCATGACAAAGTCCTTATCGTAGTCTTCTGATGATTCATCTTCATCAAAGGAGGATGGAGCCGCCTTGAAAGCTATTGCTTTCTTCTTTGGAGCCTCCCTTTCTTCCCTCACCTTCATTTCCATCTCATGGGTTTTGAGATTACCGATGAAGCCAGAGAAGTCCATCTCCTCCCTATCGTTGAGCTCCTTGAGGGTGGTTACCTTGACTTCCCAAGATTTGGGAAGAGCTCTAATGACCTTTCAAATATTTTGGTCATTATCAATCTTGTCACCTATAGAGGATAAAGCATTAGTAAACTTGATGAACCGAGTGAGCATTTTATCTATACTTTCATTTTTAAGTATATAAAAATTCTCATGTTGAGAACATCGCAAGTCAATTTTGGATCTCTTAACTTGCGACGTCCCCTTATGAGTAATGATAAGATCATTCCAAACTTCATAAGATGATCTGCAATTAATTATATGAGAAAAATCATCTTCATTTAATACTTGCGTAAGTGCATATTGGGCTTTAACATTGGCCTCATAGTCCTTAGCGGTTGCTTCAGACTATGGTATCCTCATTACCGTGAGGTTCAACAAATTCGTTGGTAATTGATTTTGCAACTCTAACTCCTAGGGACTTTAGGAATAGGTTCATTTTGACCTTCCAAATGGGGAAGTTTACCCATAAAATTTGGGTAGGGACTTGTTGCTAGAGAAGTCGAGTGATGCCATGAAAACAAGTTAGTGCACAAATAATAGATGCAACAAATGAATATAGCCAAATAAAGAGGATCTCCCTAAGGTGGTTAAACCAAATGCTAGGGTTAGGCTCTGATACCAATTGAAAATCACCTAGAGGGGGGGTGAATAGGTGATGGCTATACTTAATGGAAAATAATGTGAAAATAAAAACAAATTAGCAACAAGCAATAACAATTAGATAGATCTGGCAAAAGAGTAAGCAATATAAGTGCAAGTAAAGAGAGAGTAGAGTTTAGAGAGACAGTAGACAATCACAAACACAAGGATATGTTTTGAAGTTTGAGCCACAGCTCTACGTCCCCGCCTTTAACACGATGAAGGATTTCCACTATGATCGATCCCACCGGACGTCAATCGGTTACAAGTTCTCACTAGAACTCTTCGGACACACTTGTCCTCTCTCACGGTGCCGCAACACCAACTTGGAGCTCACTAGCTCGCTCGAGGCCGCAACCTCTACAACTTCTCAATCGAAGAAAATGGCGATAAATGTTGACACTTAAAAAAGATAAGATTCTTACTGGCCCGAACAATGTCTAAACTTGTTGACATTTACAAAAGACGAGTGACAGACAAGCTGATGACCAGTTTTCACCCATCTCTGAGGGACAAAGAAGCAACTTGGACTCCACTGATCCATCAAGCAGACAATGAGCCCAGATTGTCTCTAAACAGACCTCAGCAGGTCTAAGATGCTAGCACTTAGCATCACATGAGCCCAAAGGGATAGCTTCGCCTAAGAGGCTAAGATCATCCAACTTCGCCTTGAAGCCATTCAAAGCTCCGCCAGGAAGCTAACTTATAGCTTCGCCTGAACTGCTAAAGCACAACTCCGCAGAGAGAGTTAGCTCCGCCTAAAGCCACACGCAACTGCGCAGAAAGGGTATGCGGTAGCTTCGCCACAGACGACATCTAGCTCCGCCGAAGAGCTTTCTTCTGACTTCGCCAGATACTGCCTCCAGCTCCGCTGTAAGTTCAAAGCGGCCAGCGCCGCTGCTGGTCTGTTATGGTCAACCTTTGACCAATCAAATCTCCAGATGAGATCAGATCTAATCGGGATCAAGATCAAATCCAATCAAGATCAAATCTGAGATCAAATTTGGCAGTTGATTGCCACAATCTCTTGACTCTTCTAAAACGAGTAAGAGGATCAGGAGAGATCTTTCAATTATATGGAAAGAATCAAAACGGGTCAGGAGGATCAACCGACCTGCCATTTCTAGCTTCGCAGAAGCTGATCCTAGCCTCACAGCAAGGCTATTTTCCAGATTTAAACTGATTTGATTCAATCTGTTTCTATATTTTCAAGGGACAATTATATCCTTGCTCTCCTTATAAATAGCCCACCAGGGGCACAAGGAGGGAAGAGGACGGACATGCGCAAAAGACCCCCGGCAAAGAGAGAGAGGACTCCGCAGCAGAGACTTCTTCACGACGCATGATTGGTAGTGAAAAGTGCATTTTTATCATCATATTTACCATCACATTTTCATATTTATTCATTTAATTCTGCACATTTATTAATATTTTGTAATTTATTGTGTGCAGGCCTCGAATTATTATTTTAACAATAAATAAAGCTTAAAGAGCCCAAAAGCCCAGATCCAAGCCCATATTTGAAGCCCAAGAGTCAAAGTGCAAATATCAGATTGTCAAAGTGCAATTATACAAGGGCTAAAGTTGCAATTATCAAAGATGAGGGAAGGATAGAATTCTACCCAACCCTAAACTCTTGCAGGATGTGCATAAAAGCCAAAGATGAGAAGGAAATTCGTTTAAAAGAGATTGGGAGAATACAAAGTCTAGATAACTTGATTTCCAAGTTATATCCATATCCCAATATTTAGAGTCAGGATCGAACTTCCAGAAGCAGGCGCCCAGATGGACGGACCAGGAGAGGCCACGCGCCAAAGCGCGTGGCCAGAAGCCACTAAAGTGCCGCGGACTCGCGGCAAAAGCGCGGCATTCTGGATGAGTTAGAATCCCAGATTTCGTGGGCAAGTTCATCCAGGACTCCTCTGCCTTCTGCACCTATAAATATCTCCTGCAGTGCAACGTACAGAGTCGTCCAGCGTCCAGCAAAGGGCCAAAGTTAGGATTTTTAGGGTTTTTAGGTTTTTAGTTCTCTTTCCACTTTTGTATATTTTTATTTTTCTTTTTGTAAAAGCTGAGAGGAGATGATGTATTCATGGAGGAAGGGATCTGCTTGTACTGATGGTGACAGTCGGTGTAAGTGTTATTTTTCCACCATTGTTTAATAATCGAATCAAGGTTTGCTTTATTTTATTCTTGTACTATTCTAGTTTCTTGTATTCTTATTTTAATCTTGTATCTACTTCTCTCTATTTGTTCTCTAATTTCTTGCCCACCGTGAGATCCAACTGCTTCGAGAATACCTAGCCGAAGAAGGAAGCTTGACGGCCCATGGCGATGAACAGGTCTTCATAGCTTGTTTTTCATTTCGTAGAGTAGATTAAGAAGGCGGACGATCCCATAAGCCGTGCTTGTACGCCTTCCAAGAAAAGGTAAATAATCGCAATGGTTCAAACGGCAAGCAGACTAAAGAGATAAGTTTTCTTTCCTCTTCTTTTATTTTCTTTTCTTTTTTGTAGATTAAATCCACATCTTCCACAATTCTTTTCTTCCATCCATTGTAAATATCATCCATTGTGAATACCACTATTTAACTAATAAAAATAAAAGCTTTAGAGTATAACTTGCTTAACGCTTCCATCGCAGTCCCTCCTTGAGGATCACGACCCGCATAGCCCTG
The DNA here is from genome assembly GCA_038442645.1 of Agave tequilana. Lineage (NCBI taxonomy): Eukaryota > Viridiplantae > Streptophyta > Magnoliopsida > Asparagales > Asparagaceae > Agave > Agave tequilana. Next base: position 110,969 of record JAVJIF010008838.1, on the reverse strand, counting down.
CTACCGCGGATTAGAATTGAGAACCTCGCACAACCTTTTCCTAAATCTAACATCTATTATTTTTTGTGCAGGTGAAACTCAGTCAATAAATTGGCGCCGTTGCCGGGGAGGGACGGTAAGTTATTCTCTAATAAAAAAATATTTTATTAACTAATTCTTTATTCTTTTCTGTTTGCAGGTTTGGAGAACAGGAAACAGAAACAGAGCAGCAGCAAGGACATACAGCAATCCAGTGCCTCTGCCCTCGAAGGCAGAGCACCTGGATCTACTATTTTGCCGCAGAAACGCGGCAAAAGCCGCAGATCTGCGGCAATAATAGTGGACTACTAATCCAGTTTTCTGCAGGTTGCTCTGCATTGTAAAATTCTAATTTCTGCTCTGTTAACTTTGTTCTGTGATAACCCTGCTTACTGCTAATTAATTCAACAGTAAATTATTGGTTGTTAAAAATAAAAATTGATTAGACATTTGCATATTAGGCACGTGTCTTTTCAATTATTTTTATTTACTGTTGAAGAGTGCTGGAGAAGCAAGGTACGTACGCATTGCATGTAGAATAGGATTCATCTTTTGGTTGATTTTCTGCTTTGAGTGATTCTTATCTATTTATCTTGTACACTTGCACTAATTCATCTTAAGGGCATAACCCATTAACAAGATAAGGTAGGGATTTCATCACCCTTCCTTAGCCCAAAAATCATATCCCAAGCACTCACTGACCCAAGCCTAACTTAAAAATTAGTAGACGTTGGCCCTAGGGACACTCGGACTCAATTAGGAGATTATCCTAAGGGGGAACGGTGTTGGAAGTTGACTCCTGCCAAATCAGTGTCTAGGAAGGGGATTGAGGGCCGAAAGCCCGAAGTGTGGTGGTTATTTAATTAAGGAACGTCTTTGACCGAAAACCTCCCACCACTCTTGCCCTAACCTGGCTGATTAACTTGTGGTCAAAGTCTACACCCTACCTCCCGTGGACAGTCAAACCAGTTAGGAGTCGTCTAGGTCTAGGTCTACCCTAACTTAGGATAGAATTTTTTTCTTTTCTTTCTTGTTTGTTTATTTGTTTGTTTTCTTTTTTGTTTTTGTTTGTGATTGTGTGATATGGCCTATAACAACAATTTTTTCAATTTTAATGAGGATCCATATTACACACCAACCTCTTATTCGGATATTACCAACCCGGCATATCATAACTTTGACCAACCTAGTGTGCCAGATTGGTCTTATCCGAATCATTACATGCCCCAGTCCCAATACTATGAACAAGATTGGAATAATCATCACTACTCTTCACAGAGTCAATGGGGATTCAATACCCCTGAGCCACATGATCAACCACCTATTCAACCATTATCTTCGTACACGTCTTTTCCCACATCACCAAGGTTTCAGTCCTCCATTGATCTATTCGATGGGTTAGAAGAAAAAGTGGATCTGTTGCAAGATACAATGAATGATCAAATTTCTAGACTTTCAAACATTCTTGAGCATCTTGATAGGAACCAAGAATCATTCTGTTTAGAAGACCTTGATCAAAATTCAATTTCATCACATCAATATGAACTTGCTCAATCCCAATCCTTGGACAAATTGGCTAGTTTTAATTTCAATGAGATTGAATTAAATTATGAATGTGAACCCGATCCCCAACTTTGCGATTCAGTTTCCATCTTCGAATCTATGTTGACTCCGGTATCCTTACCCAATTTGGACCAATTTTCTGAGCCAACATTTATTCCCATACCCATAGATCATGAAATTGAATCACCCATTTTTGATGATCAAATTGAACTTGACCAATTGTGCAATTTTGAAAGTCCCATGGAAAAATTGGCAAGTTCCCATTTCTATGAGATTGAAACTAATGAGATATGTGACCTAGATTCCCAAATCTATGATCAAGTTCAAATTCCCGAATCATTATTGACTCCTATTTTGTTACCCGACTTAGGTAATATTTTAGAGTCAGTTTTGATTCTCACACCTATCATTCCTGAACTTGAATCACCAACATTGAGTCACATTCCATTGTGGGAAAATGATTGTAGACTTGAGTTTCAATTTCTTGACTTGGACCCACTTCTTGATCCTAGCCCGACTCCTGAACCTTTGCTTGATTTGAGTTTCTTTCCTGAGTCGGTATTAGATCCTGAACCTATCATTCTTGAGTCCAAGTCAACCATTTTACCAAGTCACATTCTTTTGTTGGACATAGGTATAGACCATGACTCTGTGATGATTTTCCAGGACTGGTCATGTAAAGGGAGTAAGTTTCACGAGAGGATCTTCCATGATCATATTCATTCTGGGGACTGTAAATTTGTAAATAAAAAAGAGGTCAATAAAGGTAGGTCCCGTGAACTACCACGTTATCTTGTTTGGGCCGCATTTCGTGGACCAATTAGACCACCTCCGTAACCACCACCCTAAGGTAACTTCCGCCTTCCCTTGTTCTGTTTCATGCATATATGCATTCATTCATACATTGAGGACAATGCATGAGATAAGTGTGGGGGTGGGCTTTACTAACATACTAACATAGTTAGAAACTAACAAAAAAAAATTTTGCTAAAAAAAAAAAAAAAATCTGAAAAAAAAATAATAAAAAAAAAATGTTATAAAAAGGAAATATTTTGACTTATTTTTTGAAAGAAATCTAAGTTAGTTTTAAGGATTAGGAAAATCATGATTAGGATTTCTAAAAACTTGATCAAAATAAATAAATTGTTTAATTTTTAGGTATAGGAGAGAAATTGAATAAATAATTAGTCTTGATTTTTACCTTAATGAAATGTGCATACCAAATGCATATCTAGGATTCTAAGACAAAGACCTTGTGCCTCATAAAAAAAAAAAAAAAAAAAAGAAAGAAAAAAAAAATCACCAATTAAGCTGATACATGTGCCTCAAGAAGCATAAGTATTCATGCCTAAAGGTGAGTAAATAAAATAAAGTCCTTAGTTTTGGGGCCTAGTTCACTCGAATTTGAGTCCGCGGGGTGTTTTCTCACCTGGTGCCCTAAAGCCAACCGGTTTGGGAGACATCGACTTTAAGTTCGTTACATGGGTGGATTAGAAAGCCTAAGAAGACTAAGAAATATAATATATGTATTAACACATCTAATAATCAATTAGTTAGGTATGAGGGCCTCAAGAAGCCTTGATACTTACACGAAAGAAAATTAGATGATGTTATAAAAATAATAAAGAGGCATGAGAGTCCAAGTTAAGGAATTCCTAGATTCATAAGGGTGCGTATGACTTTTGGTAACGAAAAAGACTATATTAGAAATTCAATTTTAATCCTTACCTAAAATGAATAACAATTGACTTTATAAAGACTAAGTTTGAAGAATGAATAAAAATGAGGATCCTAAAACTTATAGACTACTTAGTCTCTTCAATAATAATTCAAATATTTTCTTTTTATGGATTTTATGGGTGCAATCCGCTGAAAACCCTCACGAGACAACACTCGTCCTCTAGGGTAACTTAGGGGTTTAACGGCTTGTTGCACGTGCTAAGTGCAATCGTGATTCCTACGAAAGTGAGTTAGGTTAGATTAACTTTTTCTTTTTCTTTGTTTTTACTCGAGGACGAGCAAAAAGATAAGTGTGGGGGTGTGATTGGTAGTGAAAAGTGCATTTTTATCATCATATTTACCATCACATTTTCATATTTATTCATTTAATTCTGCACATTTATTAATATTTTGTAATTTATTGTGTGCAGGCCTCGAATTATTATTTTAACAATAAATAAAGCTTAAAGAGCCCAAAAGCCCAGATCCAAGCCCATATTTGAAGCCCAAGAGTCAAAGTGCAAATATCAGATTGTCAAAGTGCAATTATACAAGGGCTAAAGTTGCAATTATCAAAGATGAGGGAAGGATAGAATTCTACCCAACCCTAAACTCTTGCAGGATGTGCATAAAAGCCAAAGATGAGAAGGAAATTCGTTTAAAAGAGATTGGGAGAATACAAAGTCTAGATAACTTGATTTTCAAGTTATATCCATATCCCAATATTTAGAGTCAGGATCGAACTTCCAGAAGCAGGCGCCCAGATGGACGGACCAGGAGAGGCCACGCGCCAAAGCGCGTGGCCAGAAGCCACTAAAGTGCCGCGGACTCGCGGCAAAAGCGCGGCATTCTGGATGAGTTAGAATCCCAGATTTTGTGGGCAAGTTCATCCAGGACTCCTCTGCCTTCTGCACCTATAAATATCTCCTGCAATGCAACGTACAGAGTCGTCCAGCGTCCAGCAAAGGGCCAAAGTTAGGATTTTTAGGGTTTTTAGGTTTTTAGTTCTCTTTCCACTTTTGTATATTTTTATTTTTCTTTTTGTAAAAGCTGAGAGGAGATGATGTATTCATGGAGGAAGGGATCTGCTTGTACTGATGGTGACAGTCGGTGTAAGTGTTATTTTTCCACCATTGTTTAATAATCGAATCAAGGTTTGCTTTATTTTATTCTTGTACTATTCTAGTTTCTTGTATTCTTATTTTAATGTTGTATCTACTTCTCTCTATTTGTTCTCTAATTTCTTGCCCACCGTGAGATCCAACTGCTTCGAGAATACCTAGCCGAAGAAGGAAGCTTGACGGCCCATGGCGATGAACAGGTCTTCATAGCTTGTTTTTCATTTCGTAGAGTAGATTAAGAAGGCGGACGATCCCATAAGCCGTGCTTGTACGCCTTCCAAGAAAAGGTAAATCATCGCAATGGTTCAAACGGCAAGCAGACTAAAGAGATAAGTTTTCTTTCCTCTTCTTTTATTTTCTTTTCTTTTTTGTAGATTAAATCCACATCTTCCACAATTCTTTTCTTCCATCCATTGTAAATATCATCCATTGTGAATACCACTATTTAACTAATAAAAATAAAAGCTTTAGAGTATAACTTGCTTAACGCTTCCATCGCAGTCCCTCCTTGAGGATCACGACCCGCATAGCCCTGCTACCGCGGATTAGAATTGAGAACCTCGCACAACCTTTTCCTAAATCTAACATCTATTATTTTTTGTGCAGGTGAAACTCAGTCAACACGCACCGCGCGCACAAGAATTCAGAGACTTTTAGAGAATTGCTTCTCTATTCAGGGTGCTGATACCCTAATACTTTCTTCTTAAGGGATCTTTGGAACCAGGCGATAAGGAATTCCTAATTGAAGGCGGTTTTGAGAAGTAGCAAGAGGGTTCTACCAACCTTCTGTTCTCTGATTCCCCGAACCAGGCGAGAAGGGAATCTCATCGCTCGCATCGTCAAAGGGACAAAATGGTCGCGCGCTGACCAGACTCCTATCGGCAGACTTCTCCAGAATCTCTGAGGAGATCTACTTGTTATCTTTTAGAATACTTGTAATTTAGCTCCTCAACCTTTTATTGTAAAGTTTTCCCTTTGCAAATCAATGGAAAACAAGATGGCGACTCCGCTGGGGATTAAATTCTCCACTGCTGAGAAACAAGTGTCGCAATGCGACGAACAAACCTTCGGGTCTATCTCTGAATTTGGAAAAGCCGGTGCAGCCAGAGCCTCTCTGGCTAAATCTTCAATGCAAGTCTCTGCGGAGACAGATAAGGCTCCCTGTGAGCCTACTGTGGTTCTCTGGCGCAACAAGGAAGCACGCCCGCAGTCCAAGTCCACCACTTTCGAAAACCTGGTCGTTCACTTCGACCAAGAAAAATTTGAAGAAGTCCTCTCTAGGGGTGGTCTAATGCTTCATGCATGAAAGCATAGAAAGGTCTCCATGACCAAGGTTTCAGAACAGAAACCAGGAGCAGAATTCTGCCAACACCCCTCAGCCTCGCGTGTGGCTAGTCAGGTTCCTTGCGAACCTAAGTCTCCCTTGTCAAAGCAGATGTGGAGGCCAAAATAGAAGGCTCTGGGCAAAGCCTCAGGCGTAGCTACGCTAGAAGTGCGTCTCTCGTGCGAAGAAAAAGGCAAGATGCCTGCCTGCTCCCCCAACAATGCTGCTAACCGCGAAGATACAAGGGCGATAGTACCTTCGCCCAATTCAAGATCCGTAACGCCTCGCGCCAGCCTCGTTCTCACGAGCGAAGCTATTGTACCACAGCATACGCGCGGCGTCCATAGCCGCGAAGTCCAAGTCAAAGCACAACAGCGTGCTTCGTTCGCTCTTCGTAGCAGAGTTAAGGGATTGTCCCTAAGTGCTGATAGTGTTGCTTACGCAGCTTCAGCGCCCAAGGGCGTTTCCAAAGCTTTTAGCCGCGAGGTTAAAACTGAAGCACTATCTAAGGCCAATCGCCTTCACATTAGCACAGCGGATAAAGCACCACAGCGTGCTCCGCCCTCCAATCCGTCAAACGCTAAGCCCATGCCTTGTGGCGGAGCTAAGGGATTGTCCCTAAGTGCTGATAGCGTTGCTTATGCAGCTTCAGCGCCCAAGGGCGTTTCCAAGGTTCTTAGCCGCGGAGCTAGAACTAAAACATTATTCAGCGCTAATCCCCTCTGCGGGGATAAAAGGAGCAGGACATCGTCCTATGCGCGATCCAAAAGAGCTTCTGAGCTGGATCGTTTAGGCCCAACTGGGTCTGACTTGCGGGAATTCTTGACGAACAAACGGAAGTCGGGACCTTTTCGAACTACTTCCCCCTATTGTCAACAAGTGGGATGTCAGCTGGTAACCGTCCACTCAGTCCATTGCCGACTAGGGCCAAGCCTCGCCACTTCTCCAGGCCGACGATCAGTTTTTGATTGGCTGTCGGTATAAGCCCCAGTGAAACATTATAAAAGGAGCGTCTCGCGAGACCTACCCTCCGCATCTGTCAACATGACCGGGAGAGGACAAGAGCTGCGCAGGGGCAGACAAGTGTCCGACGATACTCCCTACAGCTCCCCAGATCCAGATTATAGCCCAGGCTTAGGTGAAGTCTTGGTGCATGAAGAGGGTGTTTTCCGAAACACCAGATCTAGGGTGGCGATACCCTACAGATATGAACAGCCTACTTCCTCAACGGCAGTAGCCTCGCCAGAACTAAGAAGAAGATCAGTCCAGTCATCTGATAAAGAAGATGACAACAGCGGGTATGCTTCTTCGGCGACAGTCAGCTCGGTGCGAACAAACAGAGCATCAGTAAACATGGCTGATAATGGTAATGACGACCTTTGTCGACGTTTGAAAGCTCAGGAGCAAACTTCCAAAACTCAGCAAGAAACTCTGGACAACATTCAACAGATGCTCGCTCAACTCCTCAATAACCAGAATAACAATGATACCGGAAGTAACCATGACGGGGAAGAACATCTTAGCAATGACCAACCGAAGACGGAGAAGTCCAGGAGGGGTCTTCCTTAGACGCTAAAGTCCTTAAGGGCCTTCAAGCTCAAATCGCATCCCTAACTCAGAGGGATGAATTAAAGAAAGTGGGGACAGGCCGTCCTTACTCGCTGGAGTGGGATTCAATACCATACCCACCAAAGTTCAAACCACCGACGTTACACACGTACAATGGTAAAAGCTCGCCAAACCAGCACATCTACTATTTTCGGTCTCAGACCGGTAATGTTATAGGCAATGATGCTATCATGGCTAGGTTGTTCATTGGCACCTTAAAGGGGGTAGCATTTAACTGGTTCCGAAGTCTCCCACCGGGCTCCGTCAATTCCTGGATCGACCTGGAAACCCGATTCCTTTCTCGTTTCTATGAGGACGATACTGAGGTAACCATGGACAAGCTCCTCTCGACCGTGCAGAAGAAGCGCGAATCTGTCTGTGACTACATAAGCGGTTCAGAAACTTGTCTTTGATGTGCCCAGCAGGGATGCCATTACCCATGCTCTTACAGACGTGCAGGCACAACTTCTTAGACCAAGTAGAGATTCGCATGGGGCTGTCAAAGCTCATACCTAGAAAGAACTATTCGAACAAGCTGAGATAGCCGAAAAGTCAGCTAAAAAGTTCGAACCATCCACCGCTAAAGGCAAATGGGGTGTGAACAATAAAGGACGTAGCGACATGACGCAGTCTTCTCAAGCCAAAGGGAAAGAGACTATGTCCGTAGAATTGTCCGATGACGTGCAATCGAAAGCCAAGAAGAGCGGCTCCAATAATCAAGAGTCTAAGTTCCCTCCAAAATAGTATTCCTTCAGAGACGATCAGGTGGTCACAATATTCCATTTACTCCACAAAGGGAATAAAATGAAGCTGCCAGAGGCTCGGCGTCCCAATAAAATAGGACGCACAAATGACCCCAAATACTGTCTCTACCACAGGATGATTCACCATCCTACGACAAATGCTATGTCCTCAAAGACAGAATTCAAGCCTTGATCGACGCAGGGGTCCTGACACTGAAGTCAGAGCAGAAGAAAGTCACTGCCAATATGGTAACCTCGAGTTCGGCAAAACCCCATAGGTCATAGTTCCTGACGGGACCTATCCAGCCCCTGTGCCACGGCTGGAAGTCAAACATCCTGCGGGTTAAAACTCGGATAATAGAGGTCTTGTTCTCTTGACTTTGGAGACAGGGGTAGTCATGTGGATACACCCAGACCTTGTCCAAGATGAACAATGGGATTTAAAGAAGTTCAAGTCGAAGGGCAAATCTTGCAATGTCATCTCCATCCTGCCGGATGATGGCAATCTCTCTTAGCGACTCTGATAGGGACGGAATCTCGCTATAATCCTATTGAGGAATGCTTAGCTCTTGTCTTTGCCTTTCAGAAGACATGACATTATTTGCTCGGCCAAACCATACATGTCATCTCCAGAGTGAATCCTTTGCGTCTTCTCATGATGAAGCCAGGATCATTGAATTCAAGATTAGCTAAATGGGAGCTTCTTTTGTCTCAATACGACATGATCTTTATCCCTCAAAAGGCGGTTAAAGGCCAGGCCCTCGCAGAGTTCTTGGCTGCTCATCCAGTCTCAGAAAACTCAAAACTTCACGAAGATATTCCAGATGAAGTCTTCGAGTCTAATATAACCTCAGAAGAGGAAGTGTGGCAGATGTTCTTCGATGGAGCATCAAGAATAGGCCCTAAGGGCAAGATCATTGCCGGCGTGGGGGTTGTGTTTATCTCCCCACAGAATCATGTCCTTCCTAGAGCATTCTCTCTGACGGAATCATGCTCCAACAATGTAGCGGAATATAATGCTCTACTCATTGGCCTTCAACTCGCCCATGGGATGGGGGTACGCTACCTTGAAGCTTACGACGATTCAAAGCTGATTATCAATCAGGTTAAGGGTAAATATGAGGTTCGTCACGAGGACTTGGTGCCTTATTACCACACGGTCATCGAATTGGCTAATCTGTTTAAAGGCTTTTACATCGGGCACATGTCTCGATCTCAAAACACCAAAGCGGACGCTCTTGCTGCATTAGCAACAACATTAGCCCTGCCGGCCGACACCGAGTATCACCTCACAGTGGCAACTCGACACCTTGTATGCTCTAAGCACATGTTAAAAACCTGAAAAGCGTACAATGTCTCCATAGATCTTGACCCGAGAGATTGGCGATTTCCTCTCATCGACTATACTTTATATGGTCTGCTACCAGACGATCCTAAAGAGGCGACATCTATCAGACGAAGGTCTCTCCGTTTCTACTACGATCCAACTTTGAAGACACTTTACCGTCGTTCATATGACGGTGTTCTCCTCCGTTGCCTTTCCAATTCAGAGGCACAGGAAGTGCTTAAAGAAGCACATAACGGCATTTGCGAAGCTCATCAGGCAGGTCCAAAACTTAAAGACAGATTGCATAGGCTTGGATACTATTGGCCAACCATGATAGCCGATGCCATCCAATATGCACGGAGGTGTAAAGCGTGTCAGATTCATGCAGACTTCATACACCAGCATCCAGAGTTGCTCCACCCAACAGTTGCTTCATGGCCATTTGAAGTATGGGGAATCAATGTAGTTGGGCCAATCAGCCCCTCTTCGATAAGAGGTCTGATTAGGTAAGGATAGTGTAAAGTTTTTGCACAAGTATTATGTAAAAGAGGAAAGGTTTAGAGTCAACCTTTAGTGCTTGATCACTTCACAATGTAGTTAATATGATTGATGTATCCTTTCCAATCTCCGTTATAGCAATGGCTATACTGGGTCGATCCTCGAGGAGAGCTCACGATGGAAGTTTTACGGTCTTTACTGAAGAAAAGAAAACGAAGATTCTTCTTTGTATTTACACAAATGCAATAAGCATGGAAAAGAAAATGAAAGAATTGGTGGATTTGTGCATAATGAAAAAGAAATCAAAAGAACTTTGAAAAGTGTATTGCTAAGAAAGAAAGCTATTGAAGAATTCTTGGAAGAAAACTTTGGATGAGAAAGACCATGGCTAGCTAACTTTACCACTTCGCTAACTTACTAAGCTCAATGGTGATGCTTGATTGCCTCATGTTGATTCATTGGTAATAGAGATTACTTTGCTTGTTTGTTCAAGTACTTTACCGTTTGGAAGATGAGTGTTCCTTTAGGTCTTAGCTTGTAGCCTCGTGTTGATTCATTGGCTCTCAAGATAGATTTTCAATAATGGACTCTAGGAGTGACACTCAAGGGATGCTAAGGAAGAAGATACAACATTCAATTAACATTCAAGACATAACAACAAATTAGCTTGAAGTAAAGAAGTTGATCTACAAGTAGCATATGTTTGGTGATCCATCTCTATATTCCATCAAGGCTCTTGTTCTAGACAAGGCTCTAAATGAGGCACACATGAGTCATATGGAGTTTGAACAAGCATTTACCAAGTGAAAGCAACTCTACTTCCTTGAAAAGCAAAAGAAACTCTAACAATGCGAGTATAGAAATTAGCAATCATCCAAAGAGATAGAATTTAGCTAGGTAAGTTGTTAGCTAGCCATGTAAGAGAGATTTAGCTATCCATTGTACAAGAAACAAAACAACAATTCATGATGTAAAGCAATAGAAGTAAAGCAATAGAAATGCACTAGAAGTAAAACAAGAAAGTAAAGCAAAGTAAAGCAACGTACTAGAGATTGTAAAGAGAAGAATGAAGCTTTGATTAATCCTTGCTTACAAGTAATGTCACCTTCTTGCTTACAAGCTTTCAACAGCACTCTCTTTTCTCTCTTTGACAAAATCTCTAGGAGGAAGAAGAGGGAGACTAAAACCTAGAGAATACTAGAACAAAATACAAGACTTTCCCCTAATTTCTCCTCTCTCTTCTCTCTCTTGTGCAAGCCCTGGTCCTGTATTTATAGGCCTCAGAGAGAAGCATCTAGAGCCCAGGTTGTTGGAGAGAAATCTGGGCCCTAACCACCCTGTAACTGCCGCAGATACGCGGGAAGGTGCGGCAAAATCTTGGCCGTTCAGGCCAGATTTTCTGGTACAGGTTTGTTATGAGTTTGTTATCCATGTGGCCTTCTGGAAGATTGAGTTGGCGCGAGGATCTCTCCTGATTCTGGATTCAAACTTGGGCTCTTTTGGGCTTTTGAATTAATCTCTTTTAATTATTGCTAATTAAAGAGATTTTGGGCCTTTTCTTATTTCAGATGTGGACCTGCAAAAATAGAGAGAAGATGATCAAAAATCATATTTTTATTGACAATTTGCATGGTATGGAAGCGGTAAAATATGCAAATATGTATAACAATCACACCCCCATACCTAGCTTTTGCTCGTCCTCGAGCAAAAAAGAAAGAAAAAGAAAGAAAAAGAAAATCCTAACTAGTTTATTACACCATTTTCGTAGGTGACACGATTGCACTGAGCACGTGCAACAAGTCGTTAAACCTCTAGGTTACCCTAGAGGAGGAGTGTTGTCTCCTGAGGGTTTTCAGCGGATTGCACCCACAAAATCCATAAAGAAAAATAAAAGGGTTAGTGAAAATTTTGATCCATGTTTTAAAGATTCTCCCTTAAGTTATAGGTTTCAGGTTACTCTAAAATTGTCATTCCTCTTATAAGCGTCTATTTGGAGTTTTGTTTTCAACTTAGGTTAAGATTTTAGGGAAAAGATCAAAAACCGGATTTTGCATCCATCCTAGGATATATACATCTATAAATATGAAGGATCTTTCTTAGACTAAGTTCATTTATTTACTAATATATATAATATTTTTTTTCTTTTTTTCTTTTTTTTTTACATATATACAATTTTTATTTATTTACATTTCCTTAGCATCCTTAGGCTTTCTAGTTTACCCTTGTAGCGAGTCTCTTACCGATGACTCCTAAACCAGACGGTCTTAGGGCACCAGATGAGAAAACATCCCTAGGGTTCGATGACTCGAGTAAAAAAGGCCACGAAGGAATTTAATGACTTAACCACCTTTAGGCGTGATCGGCAATGCTTCTTGAGGCACGACTAACCAGCTTAATCAGTGGCTAAGTATTTATTATTTATTTATGTACATTTTTTTTCTCTTTTATATTTTTTTATTATATATATATGTAAATAAAATCACAAAATCCTTGATTAATCCTTCAATATGTTTAATGTATATATCCTAAAGAAAGAATTAAAATCTAGTAATTTTTCTAATCCTTTATTACTTAACCTAAAAATCTAACAAAACTCCGCTTTTCGACTTATAATTCGAAATCTTAGTTTAGAGCTTCCTTAATCCCTAAAGTTAAGTTTGATTCTTTAGACATGGATCAAGAATTTCCTTTTTTTTTATTTTATTTTTTTTCTTTTTTTTTCTAAAAGAAAATAAAATCTAACAAGAAAATAGAAAATTTACAAAGAAAGGTAAAATCTAAAAAAAAATAAAAACCTAAAAAGAAACTGAAAATCCTAAAAATAAAAATAAAAGGCCTAAAAAGAAAATGAAAAATCCTATGTTAGCATCTACCCCCCATACCTATCTCATGCATTGTCCCCAATGTATGCAAGATGAAATGATGCATGAAATAGGTAAAGGATAAATATCACCCCCTTTGTCGCTTTGGACCAGCAGTGGTGCTAGGTCCAGCAGACTGTGAACATCTCAAAGCTGCCTCCATACTGTCTAACCTAGAGGATTGCTCCTCTACCTTCTTTCTAAGACGAACCTGCCCCCTAAAGATTTTTTCATGCCCTTCCAGATGGTGAACATGAAGGCTCGAGATTCAGATCGGGGGTCCTGCCTCCAAAATTGTGGCTCATCTATTTCCTCTAAGCTTTCCGTCGAAGAAGACTCCACCGGAATATCTTCGGATTGGACAGTAGGAGTCCAAACCGCATGCAAGCAACTATTATAAGAACTGGTGGGTCTTTCTACGATAACAAACACTCGGTCAAAGGTATCAAACACATCGGCTGGTATGAAATGTTTACACAGACGTGTAATCAAGACTGGATGGGAATGCTTGGCACCCCGAGTGCGGGAGGAATTAGCAATGATCGCGTGAAAAATGGCCTTATTCAAACAAACCGTGTGTTGTCGAGTCATTAGATCATGAATAATTTGTAACACTGGTCTGTTAAAGGATGTGACATGTTCGAGCCCTAAAATGTTGCGTTGGATCCAACGTCCTACGCAGTACACATTTCGAAAGGTCGTGTTGGCTTTGAGCCCACGATCCTGCTCTATGCAACGAGCACCCATGATTGTCATATAGTCTATCAATGGCAAAGGGTTGCTATGATGGGGTGACTTGGGACATGAGTAATTTCCTCAAGAAGAGGAATTGTGACGACGATGTCCCCTAATGGCATATGGACAGCAAATTGGTATGTCTCATAACTCACAGATGCATAATCAAGTGCATTATAGAATGTAGTGACTAGTTCAGGGCAGTAATACGCATCAGTTTCATTGATATCGTAAACCAAAGAATACCAATTCCATGCACGCAAGCGATCAACAAATATGTGCCCATATCCCCCATGATCATTCAGTATTTTTGAAAAGTCTTTCTCTACAAACACATTTGGAGCCATGTGCAATAATGAAAATTAAAGAAATGGATCTAGAGATAAAAGATCAAACCACCCCCGGAGTTCGTGGGGGGAAATCCAAAGGCAGATGTGCAGAAGGCACCAGAGACAGACTCTCCAGATGAAGAATGAGTACTGTAGATGTCACCAGATGAAGAAATCGACCGGCCAGAATTTTGCAGATCTCCAGATGTGGCAGGAGAGCAGCAGATCTGCGGCTGGATTGAGGAAAATGCGGCAAAATGAGGGTTCCAGGGAAGCAGAAAATTTCTGAGAGGTCGGCTCTGGAAGGAAGAGGCAGATCTGAGAGGGATTTGCGTTTGAGGGAGGAGGGGTAGGTGAAGAGAGTATTTATAGGAGGGAAAGAAAAGAAGAGTTCCAATAATAGCCCTAGGTCAAAAGTGTATTTACAACCCTAGGAAAAGGAATAGAAAAATGAATGGAATCCTAGGAAAGATAGAATCCTAGGAATTTGAAATTCTTTTAAACACAAAATTCCCTCATTTTTTTCTCTTTTTTTTATATTTATTTACAAAAAATGATCCCAAAATGATATGCAGGAAAAATTCGGGAAACTGTACATATGGAATGGTCACAAATAAACTGGGTCGCAAAGACCCAATTCATGAACTTCTTGTGACATGAATTCAGTGGTAAGGAATGGCTTTAAACGTTGACCGTTCACAGTGAATATATTGCCATTATTTGGGTCAAGAATCTCGATTGCACCGTGTGGGAAGACATTTTGAACAATGAATGGCCCTGACCACCTGGTTCTCAATTTACCAGAAAAAAGGTGGAGTCGTGAATTGTACAACAGAACCTTTTGTCCAGGGACAAAAATTTTTCTGTGAATGGATCTATCATGAAAAAGTTTGGTTCTGTGTTTGGTGATCCGAGCATTGTCATATACCTCGTTTCTTAGCTCTTCTAGCTCGAATATCTGCAACTTCCTTAAAGCACCGGCTTTATCCAAATCCAAATTCAGCTGCTTTAAAGTCCACATAGCTCGGTGTTCTAACTCCACAGGCAAGTGACAAGGTTTTCCAAATACAACTCGATATGGAGACATACCGAGGACAGTCTTGTAAGCGGTCCTGTATGCCCATAAAGCATCAGTGAGTTTGATGGACCAGTCTTTACGGTTCTGTCCAACGGTTTTCTCCAAGATGAGTTTTATTTGTCTATTCGTGACTTCTACTTGCCCGTTGGTTTGAGGATGGTATGCCGTGGATAGTTTGTGAGAAATAGAATATTTGTGCATTAGGGCTTCAAAAGCCCGATTGCAGAAATGACTCCCATTATCACTTATTATCGCACAGGGGGCTCCGAAGCGAGAGATGATGTAGTCTCGTAAAAACTTGATAACAACTTGGTTGTCATTCGTCCTTGTTGGAATTGCTTCAGCCCATTTCGAAACATAATCTACGGCTACCAAAATGTATTGGTTACCATAGGATAGAGGAAAGGGTCCCATAAAGTCGATGCCCCAGAGGTCAAAAATTTCGACTTCTAAGATGGGTGTGAGGGGCATCATGTCTCTCTGTGTAATTCTACCCGTCATTTGACACCTATCACAGAGCTTGCAGAAAGTGTATGCATCTTTAAAGAGAGTGGGCCAGTAAAATCCACTCTGAAGTACTTTCTCAGCAGTTTTTCGTGGACCAAAATGTCCACCGCAAGCTAACTTGTGACAAAATGTCAAAACACTCTGATGTTCATCCTCAGGAAGGCACCTACGTATTATCTGGTCAGGACAATATTTGAATAAATACGGTTCATCCCAAAAGAAGAACCGCATTTGACGCATGAAACGGTGTTTTTCCTGACTTGACCAATGAGAAGGTATTTGCCTGGTAGCAAGGTAATTCACTATGTCAGCATACCAAGGCTCTCCACACATCACAAAAATGTGTTCGTCAGGGAAATCGTCATTAATCGGTATTCTCTCCTTAGGTGCATTTGGGATTCTCGACAAGTGATCAGCTACCACATTCTCAACGCCCTTTTTATCTTTAATCTCCAGATCAAACTCTTGCAAAAGAAGTAACCATCGAATAAGTCTTGCCTTAGCATCCTTCTTTTGCATTAAATACTTTAGGGCGGAGTGATCAGTAAAAATTATCGTCCTGGACCCTAGCAGATATTGGCGAAATTTTTCCAACGCAAAAACAACTGCTAAAAATTCCTTTTCAGTAGTTGTATAATTGAGTTGGGCATCATTCAGCGTTCTGCTAGCATAATAGATTACGTGTTGCCTAGTATCAATACGCTGTCCTAGAACAGCGCCTATAGCAAAGTCAGAGGCATCACACATAATCTCAAAAGGCTTGGTCCAATCTGGTGCAGAAATGATCGGTGCTGAGACAAGTCTACTCTTAAGCTCCTTCCATGATTTTTGACATTCCTCGTCAAATATAAAGGGTACATCCTTTCCTAAGAGATTTGTCAAAGGTCTTGCAATATTGCTAAACCCTTGAATAAATCGTCTATAGAAGCCGGCGTGCCCTAAAAATGACCTAATGTCCTTTAAGCATGTTGGTTCAGTGAGCTTCGTTATGACTTCCACCTTAGACTTGTCCACCTCAATTCCTGTACGTGAAACCTTGTGCCCAAGAACAATTCCTTGCTTGACCATAAAGTGACACTTTTCCCAGTTAAGTGTCAAATTTTTCTCCATACAGCGTTGTAAAACCAGCTTCAAATGGTACAAGCATTGCTCAAAGGAATCCCCATAAATCGAAAAATCATCCATGAAAATTTCCAGAAATTTCTCCACCATGTCTGAAAAAAGGCTCAGCATGCAACGTTGAAACGTTGCGGGAGCATTGCATAGGCCGAAGGGCATCCTTCGGTATGCAAATGTTCCAAAAGGACAGGTGAAGGTAGTTTTGTCTTGGTCCTCGGGAGCGATCGGGATTTAATTATATCCTGAATATCCATCCAGGAAACAATAGTACTCATGTCCCGCCAATCTTTCAAGCATTTGATCAATGAATGGAAGAGGAAAGTGGTCTTTACGTGTGGCAGTGTTCAACTTTATATAATCAATACAAACTCGAATCTTCGTTGGAAGACGTGTTTGTATCAATTCTTTATTCTCTTTTTCCACCACAGTAAATCTAGCTTTCTTGGGCACAGCGTGAACTGGACTAACCCACTGACTATCGGATATGGGATAGATAATCCCATTGTCTAATAGCTTCAAGATCTCGTCTCTAACAGCTTCCTGCATTATTAGGTTCAGTCTACGCTGTGGATCTTGTTTTGGCTTGGCATCTTCCGTCAGATGAATCCTATGTTGAACTATGGAAGGACTAATCCCTTGATATTAGCCATGGTCCAACCAATGGCTTCTCTATTTTCCCTTAACACAGTCAGAAGGTCCTCTTCTTGTTGTTTAGTTAGATTGGATGCAATGATTACAGGAAAGGATTCCTTCTCATCCAAGTACTTGTACTTGAGATGGTCGGGAAGAACCTTAAGATCAGAAGAAGGGACAGGCTCTATCACTGGTTGTTCATGGTGCAAAGGAAGAATAGGGATGGAATTAGTGGTCCTTTCAACATTTGATTCAACAATCTGATCAAGATTGAAGTCATCAGACTCCAACTCAAATTCCTCTTCAGACTCATACTCAACCTCCTCAACATGTTCACTAGTTAAACCCTCAATCAAGTTCACTTCGAAAGAATCATTGTCCAAATCCCTAGGCTACTTTCCCAGATGGAAAACATTCACCTCCTTTGTCATATCTCTGAATGTTAGACGCATTGAGCCATTTCTGCAGTTGATGATCGCATTTGCGGTGGCTAAGAAAGGACGTCCGAGAATGACAGGTGTTTGTGCTCTGTGATTTTGTACGGGTTGTGTTTCTAGAACGACAAATTCTACGGGGTAAATGAATTCCCCGACCCGTATTAAAACATCTGTAATCTCCCCCTTGGGAATCTTTACAGAGCGGTCAGCCAACTGTATCGTCATTTGGGTCGGACGAAGGTTGCCTAACCCTAACTGCTGATATACGGAAAAGGGGAGAAGATTGATGCTCACGCCCAAGTCAAGCAAAGCCCTATTTATGGTGGTCTGCCCTATGATGCAAGAAATAGTTGGGCTCCCTGGGTCTTTGTATTTCACAGGGATCGGACCATTGAGCAGTTCACTTATGTTGGAAGCCAAGAAGACTTTTTTAGGGACATTTGCTTTTCTCTTTTTGGTACACATTTCTTTTAGAAATTTGGCGTAGGATGGGACTTGTTGTATGGCATCAAGGAGAGGGACATTGATTTGTACTTGGTTGAATATCTCTCTTATCTTCTCCATGTGAGCATTCATCTTATGATTTGTAAGCCTATTTGGGAAGGGAACAACAGGCTTTTATACTTGCTCATCAACTTTTTCTTTTCCTTTTGACTGGGAAGTGGATGGTTGTGTGCTTGATGAAGGATTGTCTTGAATCGGTTGGATTGGAACAGAAGGTGGTGGTATTGACACAGATTTGGGTGGCTGATTTGAAACCTTATTATCTACATGCTTTCCAGACCTAAGGATTTGAATAGCTTGGCATTGGCTGGGGCCCAAATCTTCAACTTCGTGCAGGGGAAAATGGGTTTTGGGATTTGGCACAGGTTGGCTAGGTAGCATTCCTTTTTGTCTTTCAGCCAGAGAATTAGCCAACTGCCCTGTCTGGATTTGCAATTTGTTCATGTCCTGCTGCTGATTGTTCATCATTGAAGCTTGAGTTTTAGATAAGGTCTCTATCATTTTCTCCAAATCAGAAAGTCTCTTGTCTGAAGGTTTGGTGGTGGATGATGCTGATACTGGGGCTGAAAATTTGCTTGGTAAGGCACAGGATTTTGATATGACTAGAATCTTGGTGGACTTTGGTATGAATGGACATTTGGTGGGTTCTGGTGGTAAGTCGGTGGATGAGACTGAGCAGGGTATTGTTGTGGAATGGTTGCCTCGGCTGCTCAGGACCAGACTGACTCCAAGAAAAGTTTGGATGGTTTCTCCACCCCGGATTATATGTCTTGGAGTAAGGATTGTAAGTGGGTCTGGTGTATGCGGCATTCGTACTCTCCTGAAACATTTGAGTTTGATATACTAGACACTCTTCAAACAGATGATTCAGATCATGGCAATAGGTACAACCCGGGTTTATCACAGATGATGGGTTGACCTGATTAACAGTAGAATTTTCCCTAGACTCTAGCAACTCAATCCTCTTCATCAATTGGGTTATTTTAGCTTCTGCAGCTATTGAGGATTCTATGGAGTGTAAACCTGTTCTGGAAGTTGTGGGTGTGGGTTTCTCAGTACATGACTCCCACTGGACTGTCTTTTCAGCTTAAGCCTCAAAAAGATCCCAACCCTGATCTTCATCCTTCTTTAAGAATTCTCCTTGGCACATAGTTTCAAGGAGTGTCTTAGTCTGATAATTAAGCCCATCATAGATAATCTGGCACTGGCGCCATTTTTCAATACCGTGATGGGGACACAGGGCTATTAGGTCTTTAAAACGCTCAAAGTACTTCCAGAATGGTTCATTGGCTTCTTGTTTGAATTGCATTATATTTTTCATCATAAGGGCTGTCTTATGGATAGGATAAAACTTTTAAGAAAGACCTTAACAAAATCATCCCATGAAGAAATTAAGCTGACAGGAAGATTATAAAGCCACTTCTTAGCAATATCCTTAAGTGCGAAAGGTATAAACCTAAGTCTGACAGCATCCTCGGTTAACTGGGAAATTCTCATCATAAGGCATACTTCTTCAAACTCTCGGATGAAGAAGTACGCATCCTCAGATTCTAGGCCATGGAATCGTGGAAGAGTGTTTATGAACTGGGGCTTCAACTCAAAGTTATTTCCATTGGTGTTTGGGAGGAGAATGCACGATGGAAGTGATGTGCGGATCGGGTAGAACTTGTCTTGCAACGAAACGTTGTTGGTCATGATTGGGATTGTGTCGAGTGGAGGTGTATGTGCTAGTGTAGAAATTCTCACAAGCCTAGCAGAATTCGGATCTCGATACCACTCTTGCATACAAAATTACACAATCAAGGTGCACCGATCACACAGCGAAAAAATGAAAAATAACAAACAAGAAAAAAGAAAAATCAATCCAAGCTATCTAGGGTTCCTGGACCTAGACGACTCCTAACTGATTAGATCGTCCAAAAGAGGTTAAGTGTAGACTCTGACTATAAGCAAATCAGCCAGGGAAGGGCAAGGTTGGTGGGAGGTTTTCCGTTAGAGACGTTCCTTAATTAAGTAACCAGCAACCTTCGGGCTTTCGGCCCTCAATCCCTTTCCTAGACACTGATTTTACAAAAGTCAATTTCCAACACTTTTCCCCCTTAGGATAATCTCCTAAGTGAGTTCGAATGTCCCTAGGGCCAGCGTCTAGCAGTTTTTATTTAGAAGCTTAGGATTGTGAGTGCTTGGGAAAATGATTTGTGGGCTAAGGAAAGGGTGATAAAATCCCCACCTTATCTTTTTTATGGGTAATGCCCTTAAAGTTGATTTGTGCAAGTGTACGATATAACAAACAAGGTTCACTCAAAGCGTAATTAAATCAAACAAAGAGTGAGTCCTAGTCAATATGCGATGCGTACGTACCTTGCCTCCAGCACTCTTCAACAGTAAAAGTAAAGGAATTGAAAGACACGTGCCTAGAGATGCAAATGTCTAAACAATTTTTTTTTAAACTTTGCAACAAATTTTTACTGTTGATTATTAGCAGATATAAGGTGAAGCATACAAGATTAATTATTGCAGCAGCTGTATTTTGCAGAGCAAGCAACCCTGCAGAAAATAGGTCAGTAGTTAACTCCTCCTTGCCGCAATTCTGCGGTAAAAGCCGTGAATCTGCGGCAATTCAGAGGACTTCTGGTTTCTGCTTTCGAGAGCAGAAGCCCAGAGCCACTTATATGTTTCTGCAATGCAAATTTTCCTGTTTTCTTCACCTGTAACCTGTAACAGCGAAGAAGATTCGTTTAGTTTCTCACTTGAAATCAAAAACCGTTGCTCTCCCTGGCAACGGCGCCAAAAATTTGATTAGGTAAGGATAGTGTGAAGTTTTTGCACAAGTATTATGTAAAAGAGGAAAGGTTTAGAGTCAACCTTTAGTGCTTGATCACTTCACAATGTAGTTAATATGATTGATGTATCCTTTCCAATCTCCGTTATAGCAATGGCTATACCGGGTCGATCCTCGAGGAGAGCTCACGATGGAAGTTTTACGGTCTTTAGTGAAGAAAAGAAAACGAAGATTCTTCTTTATATTTACACAAATGCAATAAGCATGGAAAAGAAAATGAAAGAATCGGTGGATTTGTGCATAATGGAAAAGAAATCAAAAGAACTTTGGAAAGTGTATTGCTAAGAAAGAAAGCTATTGAAGAATTCTTGGAAGAAAACTTTGGATGAGAAAGACCATGGCTAGCTAACTTTACCACTTCGCTAACTTACTAAGCTCAATGGTGATGCTTGATTGCCTCATGTTGATTCATTGACAATAGAGATTACTTTGCTTGTTTGTTCAAGTACTTTACCGTTTGGAAGATGAGTGTTCCTTTAGGTCTTAGCTTGTAGCCTCGTGTTGATTCATTGGCTCTCAAGATAGATTTTCAATAATGGACTCTAGGAGTGACACTCAAGGGATGCTAAGGAAGAAGATACAACATTCAATTAACATTCAAGACATAACAACAAATTAGCTTGAAGTAAAGAAGTTGATCTACAAGTAGCATATGTTTGGTGATCCATCTCTATGTTCCATCAAGGCTCTTGTTCTAGACAAGGCTCTAAATGAGGCACGCATGAGTCATATGGAGTTTGAACAAGCATTTACCAAGTGAAAGCAACTCTACTTCCTTGGAAAGCAAAAGAAACTCTAACAATGCGAGTATAGAAATTAGCGATCATCCAAAGAGATAGAAGTTAGCTAGGTAAGTTGTTAGCTAGCCATGTAAGAGAGATTTAGCTATCCATTGTACAAGAAACAAAACAACAATTCATGATGTAAAGCAATAGAAGTAAAGTAATAGAAATGCACTAGAAGTAAAACAAGAAAGTAAAGCAAAGTAAAGCAACGTACTAGAGATTGTAAAGAGAAGAATGAAGCTTTGATTAATCCTTGCTTACAAGTAATGTCACCTTCTTGCTTACAAGCTTTCAACAGCACTCTCTTTTCTCTCTTTGACAAAATCTCTAGGAGGAAGAAGAGGGAGACTAAAACCTAGAGAATACTAGAACAAAATACAAGACTTTTCCCTAATTTCTCCTCTCTCTTCTCTCTCTTGTGCAAGCCCTGGTCCTGTATTTATAGGCCTCAGAGAGAAGCATCTAGAGCCCAGGTTGTTGGAGAGAAATCTGGGCCCTAACCACCCTGTAACTGCCGCAGATACGCGGGAAGGCGCGGCAAAATCTTGGCCGTTCAGGCCAGATTTTCTGGTACAGGTTTGTTATGAGTTTGTTATCCACGTGGCCTTCTGGAAGATTGAGTTGGCGCGAGGATCTCTCCTGATTCTGGATTCAAACTTGGGCTCTTTTGGGCTTTTGAATTAATCTCTTTTAATTATTGCTAATTAAAGAGATTTTTGGCCTTTTCTTATTTCAGATGTGGACCTACAAAAATAGAGAGAAGATGATCAAAAAACATATTTTTATTGACAATTTGCATGGTATGGAAGCGGTAAAATATGCAAATATGTATAACAATCAAGGTCACCGGTTTATCCTGGCAATAACCGACTACTTTTCAAAGTGGGCAGAGGCTATACCACTGGTTGAAGTCAAAACCTCTAATGTGGTTAATTTCATCAAACACCATGTCATCCATCAATTGGTGTCCCTAGGCGGATCATCCATGATAATGGTCCCCAATTCATAAGCCAAGTATTCTATCAGTTTTGCGATAAATATCGAATCTAGAATGTGGCTTCAACTGCTTATAATCCTGCCACTAATGGCTTGGCGGAGGCATTCAACAAAACGATCATCAAGCTACTCAAGAAGTTCGTCTCCTCAAATAAGCGAGATTGGGACGAAAAGCTTAGTGAATTTCTTTAGGCATACCGAACCACGGTTCGAACCTCGACAGGCAACACGCCTTTTTCTCTGGTGTATGGGTGTGAAGCAGTCATCCCGTTAGAAATCCAGACGCCATCATTACGAGTTACTGTAACGACAAAGATCACATCAGAGGACAATGATCGGTTGCGCCTTCAAGAGCTCGAAGCCCTAGATGAGAAGCGGCTATAAGCTCAACAACAGATCGAGTTGTATCAAGCTCGAATCTCAAAAGTCTTTAATAAAAAGGTCAAACAAAGAGTCTTTTAGAAAGGAGATTTGGTTTTAGCCGTCAGACGACCGTTGATTATGACGCACAAGATCAAAGGCAAATTTCAGCCTAAATGGGAAGGACCGTTTGTAATAGAAACAGTATATTCAAACGGAGCATACCGTCTTATGACTTCAGACGGCGACTTACTTATGATGCCGATCAATGACAAGTTCTTAAAGAAGTATTATCCCTGACAAAGGATCCTTCTCATGATCAAGTTAACATTACACCTCTGATCAAGATCTTCATATTCAAGGTACATGCATAGAGAGCTTCTCTCTTCCTCCGAACGAGATCATGCAACCGAAAGCCAGTAGGAACCTGGTCATACACTGGTTGTCTCAAAGGAGAATCAAGGTTACACATACGCTAACCAGATGATCCAATATCCTTAATGATTAAGGATAGAGAAAAATGTTGGCCTTTAAGCCCAACATAAGTCCTCGACAACTCACCATGCTGAGGGGAATAGCATGGCTAGCCCGACTCAAACGGTAGTTGGTAAAGGCATATCAAACCCATTGACAGCTGGGGATTTGCTAAAAATCCTTAGGGACCTGTTCCAATTTGATTCCCTCTCCAAAATCACTTACCAATTCTCATCCATAGAATGGTAAGACCACATATGCATTTTGTTGTTACGTTAACATTAAACCTATGACAGTGATTCCCTCGTTTCTCCCTGTGAAAACGAGACCTCCAAAATCACTTACCAATTCTCATCCATAGAATGGTAAGACCTCATATGCATTTCGCTGTTACGTTAACATTAAACCTATGACAGTGATTCCCTCGTTTCTCCCCGTGAAAACGAGACCTCCAAAATCACTTACCAATTCTCATCCATAGAATGGTAAGACCATATATACATTTCGCTGTTACGTTAACACTAAACCTATGACAGTGATTTCCTCGTTTCTCCCCGTGAAAACGAGACCTTTTCCCAAGTTCCATTACAACCTTGAGCTTGGTAGCGTCTCAATCAGTTATGTCATTGCGACCGCTGAACTGGCAGACAGCCAAGTCTCAATTTTGAGCTTGTTGACATTTACAAAAGACAAGTCTCAACCCTGAGCCTGTTGACATTTACAAAAGACAGGTCTCACTTATACTTGTTGACATTTACAAAAGACAACTATCAACAACCTTGAGCTTGGTGGCATCTCAACCAGTTATGTCATTGCGACCTCTGAACTAGCAGATAGCCAAGTCTCAATTTTGAGCTTGTTGACATTTACAAAAGACAAGTCTCAACCCTGAGCCTATTGACATTTACAAAAGACAGGTCTCACCCATACTTGTTGACATTTACAAAAGACAAGTATCACCAACCTTGAGCTTTGTGGCGTCTCAATCAGTTATGTCATTGCGACCTCTGAACTGGCAGATAGCCAAGTCTCTATTCTGAGCCTGTTGACATTTACAAAAGACAGGTCTCACTGATACTTGTTGACATTTACAAAAAACAAGTATCACCTTTGAGCTTGGTGGCTTCTTAACTGGTTATGTCATTGCGACCTCTGAACCGGCAGATAGTCAAGTCTCAATTTCGAGCCTGTTGACATTTACAAAAGACAGGTCTCACCTTTTAGTCCGACAAGGGCTACTTTCGAGCTTGGTGGCTTCTCAACCGGTTACGTCAATACGACCTCTGAACCGGCAGATAGCCAAGTCTCATTATTCAACCCAGCAAAGACTATTCTCTCAAATGGCTGCAATACAACTTGGAAACGACAACTCAGCAGATAAAGTAAGTCGGAGATAAGACAGGGGAGTGAAAACAAAATTATTTTTATTGATTCCAAAAAGGAAGGGATACATGGAGGCACATATATTACAAGCTACGAGCGTACGTCATAAGATCTAATCCATTCTTCAAGGAAGGCCAGCCTTGTCTTCTTATCATTAGCAGCCCTGACAAGCGCCTGTGACCTCAACTCAGCCTCATTAAAATTCACCGTCTGGGCCAAGCGAGCCTCCGTCTCGGCCAAGGTTGCCCTCTGAGCTAACCCTTGCCGCGAAAGTTCGTCACTATGAGCTTTAAGCTGCTCAAGCCGCGCAGTTTCTTCGAGAAGCACTGATTCAGCCCCACTAAGGGCTAACTTCGCCACGAGTCAAATGCGGACTTTGCACAATACATCAATGACTTCGCCAACAGGATTGCCTTAGCTCTGCTAAAGGCATAGGCCGAACTCGCAGATATGCTAGCTTCGCTGGAAGCTCGTTCCTATTTCAGATGGAATTCTATCTTTAACCTTGCATGAAGTCTAATTCCGCTGAGTCAATTCAGAATGAAGGCAAAGCAAAAATCAGATAAGCAGAAAATAAACTTTCATTGATTTAAAAGGAAAGGTACATTGATACTACATCAAGGTTGTTCATACAACAGAATCATTTGTTCAAGAGGCATACAAGTGGTCCTTTCTACTTTCAAGCCAGATCAACTGGACACGAAAGGCCTTCCTCCTGTACAAGGCCGTAATCCTTCACATAATGACAGATTGTGCCACCAGGACAGATTGTGCCACCAGGAAGTTAAACCTTCCGTAATTAAAATTGGCAGAGGACTGATCGCCACCAGCAGGTTGGATCTTATTTGATGAAAATTGGCAATGGGAAGATCCGCGACCTTACAGGTGACGTCCGCTTTCCCGAAGTGGATCATCTCGGATAAGCGGCTACCAGCCTCGCCTCGAAGTGGATCATCTCGGATAAGCGACTGTCAACCTCCTCTGGAACACACATCAGCTGCCTCAGTTGTTCCTCCTGCTTAGGATTTAAAGTTCCAACTGGAAAAGCAAGAGGCAACTTCTTGATCTCTTTCATCAAGTTGGCGAACATAGCTCACTGTGATGCAAACTAAAACAAGTTAGCAGTAAGTAAAAGGAAAAGCTGCCATGAAATGCTAAGTCAAATTCTTTGGGGCGAAGCAATCTGATTCAGTCAAACATTGATTTCAATTAAAGCAGAGGATAGCCTCGCTTGCATAGTGATGATGGGCTAGCTCAGCATAAGCCAAGTCCTAGCCTCGCCTATATGGCTAAGCCAAACTGATCCTGAGGGACGCAGTCTTGACCCCACCTATATGGCAAGACTGGCTCAACTTTGGAGAGACAAAGTCCCAAGTTTTGCCTGTGTGGCGAACTTAACAAGCATGCAATTATCTTTCTTTGTTCGAAAGATAGCTTCGCCGGGAAGCTGGGAAACAGGGATGAAACCCTTCTTTGCAGATCAACAAGGGAAATTAATCCCTGAGGTAGCTGTTAAAGCTAAGTTAAGGGAGATAAATTCCCTAAAAGTTATCAGCTCATTGGTAAAGTCTCTAGATGACCGAGACTTACCGGTCCTTGGCCGGGTAATAACCAGAGTGGGCATCCCCCTAGCTCAGAGATCTGAGTATCTCTTTCAACCAAGAGAAGAGAAGAAGAGCAGATCACTTCTCTTCAAAGGACCTCAGGTGTCCTATTATAGGCCTCATGGCCTGAGCACTGCCGCCTCAAGCGTGGAAGCAGAACGCATTTAAGGCATTTGTTGCGCCTTGAGAAAAAGGACGATTTTCCTTGGAACCGTGCAAAGAAAGAAGCGTCTCCCTCATAAAGGCATTTATGGCGCCTTGAAAAAAGGGAATATCCTCCCTCGAAAATGCACAAAG
The DNA here is from genome assembly GCA_038442645.1 of Agave tequilana. Taxonomy (NCBI): domain Eukaryota; kingdom Viridiplantae; phylum Streptophyta; class Magnoliopsida; order Asparagales; family Asparagaceae; genus Agave; species Agave tequilana. The sequence continues at coordinate 84,104 of JAVJIF010008838.1, read as the reverse complement.
GGAGAATATCTCCCTCGATCAATGCGAGAGAAGGAGTAATCTTTCTCATAACCGACCCACAGCAGATGGCCTCGGGAAAGAAACAGATATTCCAGAAGCGAACTTATTCCAGGAAGCCCAGACGCGAAGCTACCCAGACGCGAATCCACATGATTCTTCGGCGAACTTATCCCAAAGCAGGATTGAAAGCGAAGCTGAACTCAACCACCATGGCGACATTCGTACTTCACATACCACCGATCAAAGCAATTCAAAGTATTTCGAAGTCTGGACTATTGCAGACTTTCGAAAACTTTGAAGGGGGTCTTGTTGACACTTAAAAAAGACAAGATTCTTACTGCCCCGAACAATGTCTAAACTTGTTGACATTTACAAAAGACGAGTGACAGACAAGCTGACGACCAGTTTTCACCCATCTCCGAGGGACAAAGAAGCAACTTGGACTCCACTGATCCATCAAGCAGATAGTGAGCCCAGATTGTCTCTAAACAGACCTCAGTAGTCTAAGATGCTGGCACTTAGCATCACATAAGTCCAAAGGGATAGCCTCGCCTAAGAGGTTAAGATCATCCAACTTCGCCTTGAAGCCATTCAAAGCTCCGCCAGGAAGCTAACTTATACCTTCGCCTGAACTGCTGAAGCACAACTCCACAGAGAGAGTTAGCTCCGCCTGAAGCCACACGCAACTGTACAGAAAGGGTATGCGATAGCTTCGCCACAGACGACATCTAGCTCCGCCGAAGAGCTTTCTTCTGATTTTGCCAGATACTGCCTCCAGCTCCACTGTAAGTTCAAATCGGGCAGCGCCGCTGCTGGTCTGTTATGGTCAACCTTTTACCAATCAAATCTCCAAATGAGATCAGATCTAATCGGGATCAAGATCAAATCCAATCAAGATCAAATGTGAGATCAAATTTGGCAGTTGATTGCCACAATCTCTTGACTCTTCTAAAACGAGTAAGAGGATCAGGAGAGATCTTTCAATTATATGGAAAGAATCAAAACGGATCAGGAGGATCAACCGACCTGCCATTTCTAGCTTCGCAGAAGTTGATCCTAGCCTCGCAGCAAGGCTATTTTCTAGATTTAAACAGATTTGATTCAATCTGTTTCTATATTTTCAAGGGACAATTATATCCTTGCTCTCCTTATAAATAGCCCACCAGAGGCACAAGGAGGGAAGAGGACGGACATGCGCAAAAGACCCCCGGCAAAGAGAGAGAGGACTCCGCAAGCAGAGACTTCTTCACGACGCACCGCGCGCACAAGAATTCAGAGACTTTTAGAGAATTGCTTCTCTATTCAGGGTGCTGATACCCTAATACCTTCTTCTTAAGGGATCTCTGGAACCAGGCGAGAAGGAATTCCAAATTGAAGGCGGTTTTGAGAAGTAGCAAGAGGGTTCTACCAACCTTCTGTTATCTGATTCCCCGAACCAGGCGAGAAGGGAATCTCATCGCTCGCATCGTCAAAGGGACAAAGTGGTCGCGCGCTGACCAGACTCCTATCGGCACACTTCTCCAGAATCTCTGAGGAGATCTACTTGTAATCTTTTAGAATACTTGTAATTTAGCTCCTTAACCTTTTATTGTAAAGTTTTCCCCTTTGCAAATCAATGAAAAACAATAAACACTTGACAACAAAGATAGCTCACAAGCACAACCCTACAACGAAGATGAGGAAGTGAAACACTTGGGATTGTGTAGTGCAAATAGCAAGTAGAGAAGTAGAGGAAAGTGCAAATACCAAATTTAAGAAATAGTTGGCACAAGAGAAAATCTTTTGCAAAAAGGCTAAACTATGAAAGACTTTGATCTAATGCTTAGAAATCTTGTTATTGAGTTGTTTCATAGTCCCACTATTTATAGGGGATAAAAACCAGGCTAGCAAATATAATAGATCCGTTGGGACAAGACCCAACAAAAGACAAAACTGAATCTAGCAGTTGGGAGCCAAGTCAGCAGAAATTTCTGCTACCGCCAACGGTCGGATTTCTGACCGTTGGGAAAAGCGGTCGACCAGATGGTCGACCATGGTTCCCAAATAGAGAGTGAAACTCTCTGTCGGTCGACCGGGCCGGTCGACCGGAACAAACTGAGAGCACTGCTCTTGACCGAAGTGAACGTTTGCACTTGGTGCATGTTGGTTGACCGCCCGGTCGACCGACAGAGCAGTTTTGCTCTGCCAGTGGTCGACCGCCCGGTCGACCGACAGAGGGCCAAAACTTGTTTTTGGAAATCCTTTTGAAGTCAATATTTTTTCAACAATTTTTTCTTTTGATGGGTAAATATAAAATAGAGTTCTAGGGATTTGAAGAGCTAGAGTGTGATCATAGATCAACACCAAATAAATTAGAACTATATTTTGATAAAATTCTTTTCCGAAATAAAAACTAGCTTTTCAAAACTTATTTTTTCAAAAACTGATTTTCTAAAACTTTATTTTTCTGAAACTCAGTAAGAAACCTGGTAATAAATTTTTGTTTGAAAACACAAAGGAATATGAAATGTGTGTGTGTGTGTGTGTGTGTGTGACAATCCCAAAAGCTATCAACTTCTTTCATCTTGATTTTAACGAATGATTATAAATCCTAACTAAAATGAAAAAGATAAAAATACAAATCCTGAAATAGTCTCCTTGATATTGCTTAATCCTTGAGCTCTTCTAGTGCGCTAGGCTCTAGGATTTAAGTCTTCTTGGCTTCCAAATGTCTGAGTCTTGTGATGGAGCTAAAATGCAACATATGTTTTTACCTAAAACTTAATTAAACAATTTTGTTAATACCTAACTATATATGGTTTGTTATCATCAAAACTAGGGCTAATGGCCTTTGGGCGAACAATGTAGGCATAACTTCCTGGACCAAGTAGAGATTCATATGGGAGCTGTCAAAGCCCATACGTGGAAAGAATTAGTTGAACAAGGTGAAATAGCCAAAAAGTCCACCAAAAAGTTTGAACCACATCTACCCCTAAAGGCAAATGGGGTATGAATAACAAAAGGCGCGACGATATGGCACAGTCTTCCTAAGCCAAAGGGAAAGAGACTATGACCGTCGAATTGTCCGAGGACGTTCCTCCAAAGATCAAGAAGAGCGACGTCAATAATTAGGAGTTTAAGTTTCCTCTGAAACAGTACTCCTTCAAAGACGAGCAGGTGGTTACAATATTCCACCTACTCCAGAAAAGGGAATAAATTAAAGCTGCCAGAGGCTCGACGCCATAATAAAGTGGGATACACAAACGATCCCAATTATTGCCTTTTTTATAGGATGATACATCATCTTACTAACAAGTGCTTTGTCCTCAAGGACAAAATTCAGGTTTTGGTCGATGCCTGGATTCTAACTCTAAAGTTAGAACAAAAGAAGTCACCGCAAACATGGTGACCCTTGAGTTCGGTAAGACCCCAAAAGTTACAGTTCCTGATGGGTTTTTTCCAATCCCTGAAGCACAACTGGAGATAAATGATCCTTCAGCTAAATATCGAGAGATTAAGGGTCTCGTTTCCTTGACATTGAAAATGGGGAAAATCATGTGGATACACCCAGACCTCGCCCAAGATGAACAGTGGGATTCGAAGAAATCCAAGTCAAAGGGCAAATCCTGTAACGTTATCTCTGTCTTGCCTGATGATGATTGTTGGCCCAATGGCCTTCCACTCTAGTTTTGATGATGATCAACACTCATGTAGTTATGTTTACTAATATTCTTGTGTTTCTAAGTTTCAGATCATTAACAGGATATTAGGTTGGTGATTAGCTTCAACAAGATGATTAGAAGCTATTCATGATGATTCCGGTGCCAAAGCTTAAAGATCATACCTTTGCACTTGGAGAATCACGGAGTTTGGACCAAGTCTACTTGAAGATGGAAGATCGACAAGAAGACTTAGGTATCCTAGTTTAGATAGTGTTTTAGATTCATATTTGTAAAGCTTAGTTTAGTTGATATGCTCAAGTGAACACAAAACACACACGTTTTATGATTTGATATTTGGTTTTTATGAATAGTTGATCAAAACAAGTTTACATGTTTTATATGTATAGTAGATGTAATCTAGTTATACATACATGGTTTAACTTGCTAAACAAACTTATTTTGATATCCCTATTCATGTTTTGGAAAAATCAAGTTTGATAAAAATACAAGTTTTGTTTTTGATAAATTTTGCAAGACACAAAAATAAATTGATATGTTGATATATTGTCTTGAAATTTTTATCACAGGTGTATGTTTTAATATAAAATGATAAAACAAATTTTGTGAATTTTTTAGAAGTGTTAAAAGATTTTTAGAAAATATTTTACACTGTTTTTCTGACCCTGCACTGTGCCTGCCAGGCCAGTTCGGTCGACCGGACCGGTCGACCGCACCAAGTGGCCGGTCGACCGGGTCGGTCGACCGATGTGCACAATCGTGCACGCTGGCGACACATGTAGTCGGTCGACCGGACCGGTCGACCGAGATGAGAGCTCTGCTCTCGGGAATTTTCGGTCGACCGGACCGGTCGACCGATGTTGCCCAACGGTCACATTTTTGACCGTTGGCGGTCGACCGGGCCGGTCGACCGGCAGTTGGTCAGACTGCCACATCAGCCTAACGGCTAGTTTTGTGTAGGGTCTATATAAACCCCATCTCTTTGGGGATTTTGGCCAAGTTTTTCAAGAAGAAAAATACCAGTTTTCTGAAGTGTTTAAAAGAGTTTTAAAAGAGTTTTAAGTGCTAACAAGATTTATTCTTTGTGTTTTTGGGTTTTGGAAAAATCAAAGAAATTGGAATTTGGGATTTTTGTATTAGCTTTCATTCTTTATCTTTTACAAGAAATTTCCCAAGTGTTTTCTTTGAGTTCTTGTTTTCCAAAACACATTGTTTCCACACTTGAGCCATATCTTCTATCCTAAACTATTAGGATCTTGTTTTGTGGAAAAAGAGAAAAAGAAAGTGTTTGAGGTTGTTGTTGTAAACCTCTTGTGTTGTAACCCTCCTTTTATTTGTGAATCCCTCTTCGGTAGAGGTGATCGGAGTGGTATTGGTTTGGATCCCTCAAGTGTGAGGTGATTGGGATTGTGTTTGTAAGCCTCTTAGGTAGAGGTGTGGTTGTTGGTTGACACCTCTAGTGTGAGGTGTTGTGGTTTGTATTGAGAGAGGAGTTCGGTACTCCTTGGGTTGTAAGAAATCCTCTTCGGTAGAGGTTCCCTCGGTGGGAGTTGAGATAGTGAAAATCCTACACGGTGGTGTAGGCGGGGATGTAGAGCTAGGTGCTCGAACCTCGAAACAAATCTTGGTGTTTGCGATTGCTCCCATTGTCTCTCTAACTCTCTCTCATTTACTTTGTGCAAAGCATCATATTCATATCATATCATATTTGCTTGTGTTGTGCATATTTCATATTGCCTTGCATTTATTCATATTGCTATTCATTCTTATATGCTTGGCTTGATTGTTTGTATTTTATATTGCTTGGATTGCTTGTGTGTGTGTGCCTAACTTATACTCATCCAACAAGAGCTTCACATAGCACCTCAACTCATTTAAAGGGGAATCAAGGGGAGTTAGTCCAGAGCCTCGCAAGGGGAATTCGGCTACACTTGTTGTATTGTATTAGTTTGTGCATAATTTGCATTAGCTTCCGCATTTAGCGCACTTAGTTTGCATTAAGTTTCTTAGATTAGCATTTACACCTATTCACCCCCCCTCTAGGTGTTTTTCAATTGGTATCAGAGCTAGTGCTCCTGATACTTAGGCTTAACATCCTAGGAGTGATCCATTTGCTTGCTAATCTACATTTGCATTTGTTTGCTTGCACACATATAGTTTGCCATGGACTTCATGACCCCACCTAGCTATGATCCTTCCAACATTGATATTTGGAAGTATAGGATGTCCATGTACCTAAAAACCCTAGGTTTGCATGTCTTTCTTGCCGCCACCAAGAGATGTTATCTTGGTGATTGCAATCATATAGGGGCCAATGCACAAGCCCTAGAGGCCATTAGAAGCACTTTATCTAAAGATTATCTTTTATGTGTTTCTAATCTTGATTCCGCTTTTGCAGTGTGGAACAAGTTGACAACAACCACCAACACCTCCAAGCTTCAAGTCCAAATCCAACAAGAAGAGGAATCTAGTGGAGAATCCGAGCCACAACAATGCTATATGGTCCAAGGGAATGACTCCCTTGAGGTACATTCGGAACCCCACTTAGATAGTGATGATGATGCTAGTTCTTCTAGTAATGATATTGTTGATCCCCATGCTCTAAATGAAGAACTTTCAATAGTATGTGAAAAATTGATAGAAAAATATAATTTGTTGAAAAAGAAGAGTCTAGGCATTAATGATGAAAATAAAAATTGATTGCTAGACTTGATGTTGTTTTGCAAGAAAAAGGGGAGATTGCTAATGAGAGGGATTCATTAAAATCTCAACTTAATCTTGCACTTAAAGAAAATGAATTTTTAAAATCTAAAAATGATTGCCATGCTATTTTGAAGAAAAATGAAAATTTGTCTTCAAAAGTAAATTTTGCTTTAAAAGAAAATGTTGCTTTGAAAAATAAAATCATTTCTATTTCAAATGATTTAGATGTATGTTTAAAGAAAAATATTGTTTTGCAAAATAAAATGGATGCACATGTTTGCCATGCTAGTGTAGCCTCTTCATCTAGTCTACCTAATGCATGTATCTCTTCTTCTAAGATTAATGATGATATTTGCATGTTAAAGAAGAAGGTAGATTGTTTGGGCTCCACTATGAGCCAATGTGCCATGAACCACTCACGATTGGAAACCTTGGTTCGGAAGAAACAAGTTCCAACTTCTATGCATGCACACCCTCCACGGCATACACATGCTCCTCACGGACACCATCACACCATGTATGCTCATATGTACTCATGTACACATTGTGGACGTAAGGGCCACCTTGCTAAATTTTGTTATGATAGATTACATACTCCTAATTTAGCAAAGAATTTTGTTTGGGTTAGAGAAGGTACTAACCCCCATGGACCCAAAAGAGTATGGGTACCAAAGACCACCCCTCCTATTGTTTTTGATGTAGGTGTGGGCTCTCACATGACGTGAGAGTGATAGCACCTTGGAGTGGATGCGTTCCGGACTTCATGGAAATCAAATTGGATGCATCACTTTCAAGGGAAGATTTGGTGGAGATGACCACCATGTTTTGGAGACAAGGAGAGTTGCTTCTTCGGCTTTGGTAACAATCCTTTACTCCCATTTATTGTTTACATGCCTTCCATGTTTTAATGTTTATAGCATGTTTTTGATGTCTATGGATTAGTATGTTCATTCCATGTTTATTAGATCCTTGACATACATGTATAGTATTTGAGACACACATGCTTATTTGATTCACATTTAGTGTTCTCACCGTTTGTTTAGCTATAATGTACATCATGAATCTATTGCATGTGAATTTACATAGTAATCATGTTTTAGTTCTTATGATGTTCATTTCTAGCTTGTTTTGATATTCCTTGTGGTTATGACATGTTTAAATGTGGATTTTGTCAAAACTTGTGTTATACATGTACAAATAGTGAGTTACATTTGTTTTATATGCAATTGAACTTCATGCTCATTTGTATTCACTATATGTACACGCATGAGCTAGTTTTGATGATTCGTTCATTTATACTTGTTATACCTATTTGCATGTATATGTAGTTTAAAATTCAAATAAAAGAATTTTGATGAATTTTGTATGTAGTTAGAAATATGGTATTCGTGTTTGTTTTGATGCTCAATGATTTGAATATATGTTTAAGTGTTAGTTTTCATTAAGACTAGTTATATACTTGTACATAGAGTGGGTTATAAATAAATCTATATATGTTTGGGTTTGAATGCATATTTGTACCCATTAGATGTGCTAGTATAGTCTAGTTTTGATGATCCATACATTTTAGACTTGTATTCATATTTTTGGATTTATATGAGTTTTGATTTCATGTATATGTTTATTTTGTCAAAACTTTAAGATATACATGTATACCCCTTGAGTCATTTGTCTTTCATGCAAATCTACTTATGGACTCATTTGTGTTTAGGGATATGTATGTATAATTATTGTGTTGACAATTCATACATATGCCTTGAAATGACATTTGTTTTAATAAAAGATTTAGTTTTTCATGTTTTCATGTATTTGTATTTAACTTCATGTATATGTCCATCTTATACAAACTATTGACTATACATGAGTATCCTTTTTGAGCCACATGCCTTCATGCATATATTTTGTGGACTCGTTATGTTTTGGATATGTATGTATACGTTAGTTTGTATTAGACATACATATGCCTTGAAGATTAGATAGTTTTGATGATTTCGTGTTTTTAAGGAATAATTGAGCTTAATTGAACATGTTTTCATGATTATGATCTTCATATTGTATTTGTACACTCATATTTATTGCTTGCTCATGTTTTGTTTTCATGAGTCTTATTTATGCCTAATTGAACTTGAGTGTTTGATATGATGTGAATTTCATGTTTATGAAAAACAATTTTGTTTTATCCCTTGCTTGAAGGACTTCGCACTAGTTAACAAAATTTTCCATTTAACTAGTTGCGGTATTCTTCATATGGTAGAGTTTTTCAAACAAAACTACATTTTTAAATCTATTTTTGAAAACCCCTACCATCCAAAGGGCGGTAGGATGGGAGATCATGTTCATGTATGCCCTAAATTGAAAATCTTTAAAACTTGAATTATGATTGGGTGGTAGATAATATGATGTATACACTTGAACTTATTGTTATGTCAATTGGTATCATTGAACTCTTTCAATTGGTATCATTTTGATCTTTTTGTATACTCATATATGTCTTGTATGTATGTATGCTTTAAATTTCAAGTATATCAATTTCTATTGGTATCTGTCTTTCATACATATATATGTTTGTGTTTATGCTAGTGCTTGAGTTTCAATTTTGTTTAAATTGATTACTTTTAAATTGGTATCAAGACTATGCATGATTTTAGTTTGTATTTCATAAAGGGGGAGAAAATTTGATTTTGTATTTCAATTGGTATTTGTACTCCCACACTTTATGATTAAAAGTTGTTATTTTAAACATATGATATCAACATCAAATTTGTTTATATGTTTTAAAATGAACAATTCTTACAATTGGTATCATGTTGTTTATGGTCACCCCTTATTGACCTTGTTTTTGTTTTAGACAAAAAGGGGGAGAACATTGTTTGCATTGTTTTGATTGACAAAAAGGGGAAGAAAGATTTTTACCCCTCATTTTATCTATGGTTTTGATTGTTTACCCCTTTGTTGATGATTGACAAAAAGGGGGAGAAAGATTTATGAAGTTTTATATGCATGCTTATGTTTATGCATATATTATATTTTAATCTCAAGAATATTAAGTTTAATTGATATATAGAGTTTGCTTTGTAATTGGTATCTAGAGCTTATTTTGTTTGAATATTCCATTTGATATCTAGAACCATTTATTGTTTATGCAATGCATACGCATGTTTCATGTTTAATATTCATTGCATATATTTATTGTTTATCCCTATGCATGAGTTAAGGGGGAGCTTCCTTGAAGCTTATCTTTAATCCATGCATATATAACTCCATGAGTTTTGTCATCATCAAAAAGGGGGAGATTGTTGGCCCAATGGCCTTCCACTCTAGTTTTGATGATGATCAACACTCATGTAGTTATGTTTACTAATATTCTTGTGTTTCTAAGTTTCAGATCATTAACAGGATATTAGGTTGGTGATTAGCTTCAACAAGATGATTAGAAGCTATTCATGATGATTCCGGTGCCAAAGCTTAAAGATCATACCTTTGCACTTGGAGAATCACGGAGTTTGGACCGAGTCTACTTGAAGATGGAAGATCGACAAGAAGACTTAGGTATCCTAGTTTAGATAGTGTTTTAGATTCATATTTGTAAAGCTTAGTTTAGTTGATATGCTCAAGTGAACACAAAACACACACGTTTTATGATTTGATATTTGGTTTTTATGAATAGTTGATCAAAACAAGTTTACATGTTTTATATGTATAGTAGATGTATTCTAGTTATACATACATGGTTTAACTTGCTAAACAAACTTATTTTGATATCCCTATTCATGTTTTGGAAAAATCAAGTTTGATAAAAATACAAGTTTTGTTTTTGATAAATTTTGCAAGACACAAAAATAAATTGATATATTGATATATTGTCTTGAAATTTTTATCACAGGTGTATGTTTTAATATAAAATGATAAAACAAATTTTGTGAATTTTTTAGAAGTGTTAAAAGATTTTTAGAAAATATTTTACACTATTTTTCTGACCCTGCACTGTGCCTGCCAGGCCAGTTCGGTCGACCGGACCGGTCGACCGCACCAAGTGGCCGGTCGACCGGGTCGGTCGACCGATGTGCACAATCGTGCACGCTGGCGACACATGTAGTCGGTCGACCGGACCGGTCGACCGAGATGAGAGCTCTGCTCTCGGGAATTTTCGGTCGACCGGACCGGTCGACCGATGTTGCCCAACGGTCACATTTTTGACCGTTGGCGGTCGACCGGGCCGGTCGACCGGCAGTTGGTCAGACTGCCACATCAGCCTAACGGCTAGTTTTGTGTAGGGGCTATATAAACCCCATCTCTTTGGGGATTTTGGCCAAGTTTTTCAAGAAGAAAAATACCAGTTTTCTGAAGTGTTTAAAAGAGTTTTAAAAGAGTTTTAAGTGCTAACAAGATTTATTCTTTGTGTTTTTGGGTTTTGAAAAAATCAAAGAAATTGGAATTTGGGATTTTTGTATTAGCTTTCATTCTTTATCTTTTACAAGAAATTTCCCAAGTGTTTTCTTTGAGTTCTTGTTTTCCAAAACACATTGTTTCCACACTTGAGCCATATCTTCTATCCTAAACTATTAGGATCTTGTTTTGTGGAAAAAGAGAAAAAGAAAGTGTTTGAAGTTGTTGTTGTAAACCTCTTGTGTTGTAACCCTCCTTTTATTTGTGAATCCCTCTTCGGTAGAGGTGATCGGAGTGGTATTGGTTTGGATCCCTCAAGTGTGAGGTGATTGGGATTGTGTTTGTAAGCCTCTTAGGTAGAGGTGTGGTTGTTGGTTGACACCTCTAGTGTGAGGTGTTGTAGTTTGTATTGAGAGAGGAGTTCGGTACTCCTTGGGTTGTAAGAAATCCTCTTCGGTAGAGGTTCCCTCGGTGGGAGTTGAGATAGTGGAAATCCTACACGGTGGTGTAGGCGGGGATGTAGAGCTAGGTGCTCGAACCTCGAAACAAATCTTGGTGTTTGCGATTGCTCCCATTGTCTCTCTAACTCTCTCTCATTTACTTTGTGCAAAGCATCATATTCATATCATATCATATTTGCTTGTGTTGTGCATATTTCATATTGCCTTGCATTTATTCATATTGCTATTCATTCTTATATGCTTGGCTTGATTGTTTGTATTTTATATTGCTTGGATTGCTTGTGTGTGTGTGCCTAACTTATACTCATCCAACAAGAGCTTCACATAGCACCTCAACCCATTTAAAGGGGAATCAAGGGGAGTTAGTCCAGAGCCTCGCAAGGGGAATTCGGCTACACTTGTTGTATTGTATTAGTTTGTGCATAATTTGCATTAGCTTCCGCATTTAGCGCACTTAGTTTGCATTAAGTTTCTTAGATTAGCATTTACACCTATTCACCCCCCCTCTAGGTGTTTTTCAATGATAATGTGACAACAGCTTCTCTTAGCGATTCTGAAAGTGAGAGGCATGCTTGCACATCGCAGGCTGATGTACCTCAACTAACGGGTACTTGATTAGGAAATCATACTTGAAACAGTATGAGAAAATTACTGACGAGACATAACAGCAAACGACGTCAGTATAAGTACCCATTCCATCTCCAGTCCTAACCTCGAAAAAGAGAAGAAGAAGAAAGAAGTCCGATTTGACCATATCCTGAAGAAACCTTCAGGCCCGGGACTTAACGTCCCTTTTCGCTTTGACATATTGGCCCAGCTGGCTAATATCCCACTCGTATCACTATACACAAGCTGCTTCGCCTCTCGAAAAAAACAAGAGAGGCACTCAGGGATGCATTGGCTAATTCAGAATCATTTTTGACATATATGCCAGAAATTCCTAGAGATTACACTCAACCCTCGTATTCTGAATGTCATCATATACAGTAAAATGTACCTACTATTACTTTCACAGCTGAGGACATGTTCCTCAAGGGTAACAAACACGATCGACCTTTGTACCATACCGGATACATCGGCTCGACGTACATTGAAAGAGTACAGGTTAATCAGGGTCAGCACTCAGCATTATTCCCAAAAGGCTCCTCTACATCCTTGGCATACCGCTGTATCGGTTGTCTGTAACTACTACTACTACGATATACGATTTTAATGCAGGGAGTAGTCACCCACTCGAAAAGATTCGACTCCATTGCCGAATTGGGAACCTGAAATCAGAAGTGACGTATTACGTCATTGATGCTGACACGTCATACAACTTGTTGCTAGGACGACCTTGGATCCATGCTAACTGGATCGTTCCCTCTACTTTGCACCAATGCTTCCAATACGTGAACGATGATGCAACGGTACGAATGGTGTTCGCTAAGAAACAACCATTCAAAGGGGTGAAAAACTACTTTACTGATGCTCTCCTATATCAGGAAATCGGTAAAACATCAAAAGAACCATTGCCTAACAACGACGATAGTGGCAACGAGATAGATTCAGAGTCTGAAGGAGACACGCTAGCTACTTTGGTTGGTGAACCAATTGTAGCATGTTTCAATAATCCTCAATGTAATAATCCCTCTGAGGATGATGATGAATGGGTAATTAATGACAATGTTATCTTTGATTATCCTACGAGTAACAAATTGCTTGAATCTGTCGTCAATAGCTCTCTACACATGCCTTTGCATAAACCAAGCATACCAAGTACATCTGTGGAATGTGTAGAAGGGTCCGTCTTCGTGGTCCCTCCATCCAAAAGGAGTCAATCACCGATAGTATTCGGTAGAGCCCGACTATGAAGGTCTATGGTCACAGATTTGAGTTCAAACTCGGAGCCCCCTAATTTTTTCATTATGCACGATCAGCACAACATATGATGAGAAAAATAGGATACAACCTGCAGCGTGGGAGTGGCCTGAATTTCAAAAAAGAACGACGTTCTTTTCTATGAATTTTGTGCCAAAAGGGAAACCAAAAAATTACTATGATAAAACATGCAGGGGGTTGGGATATGTTACACCTCCACCTTCTACATCGTTTCAATCTAAAAACAACAAACCGATCACATCACGCTCCGCCTCTTCCTCCGAGTGGGAGTTAGATGTTAGTGTGGGAACGTTTTTAAAGAATCTCTCCGTTAATATGACTTCGAGCAATCAATTGGAGCCTGGGGAAGCCATTGAAGCATTTGATTTTGAACCATGGGCTCAATAACTGGATTTCTAGTAGGAAAAGCAGTTCGAGCAACACGAACAGCCTACTGAAGACAAGGTGATTCAGGTTAACTTGGGTAGTCAAGATCACCCTAAACCCATCTTTATAAGTGAGAGCTTATCACTTACAGAGAACGAAGAATTGATAGTACTCGTAAGAGAGTATATCGATGTCTTTGCATTGAACTACGAAGATATGCCCGGACTTGATCTGCAAGTAGCCATGCATCATCTGAATATCAAGCCTGACATCAAGCCAGTCAAGCAACAACAATGATGATTTTGCCCGGATATTATGAAAGCTATTGAAGCTGAAGTCCATAAACTTATTGCATATGGTTTCATATGGGAGGAACAACATCCAGATTAGGTTGCTAACATTATCCCCATTCTTAAGAAAATGGAAAAATTCGGGTCTGTATTGACTACCGCGATCTCAATAAAGCCTGCCCTAAAGACGAATTCCCATAGCCCATCACCGATGTCATGATTGTCAATACCTGCGAATTCGAGAGAATATCTTTCATGGACGGCTTTTCAGGGTATAATCAAATCAAGATGTACCCATGGGATGAGAAACATACTTCATTCCGGACACCGTTAGGGGTATACTGCTATACTGTAATACCCTTCAGCTTAAAGAATGCGGGAGCAACTTATCAATGTGCAATGAGTACAATTTTCCACGACAACCTCCAAAAGACAGTAGAATGCTATGTCGACAACACTGCTGTCAAAAGTCACCATAAGAATGATCACCTTCATGATCTAAGAACAATATTCGATATAATGCGAGCCCATCAGCTGAAAATGAATCCAACAAAATCCTTTTTGGGGATTTCAAGTGGCAAGTTCCTGGGATTCATTGTTACATCAAAAGGAATTCATCTTGACTCAGATAAGGTCAAAGCTATTCAGAGCATGCATCCACCTAAGAATATCAAAGAGCTTAGGGTCTGCAAGGTAGACTAGCCTATATCAGAAGATTCATCGTAAACCTCTCAGGCCGCTGTCAACCGTTAACCCAGCTCATGAAAAAGGGTGTCTTTTTTGTATGGGATAAAACCTGTCAAGAAGCTTTCAAAGATGTCAAAAGATACCTCACTAAACCTCCAGTCTCAGTGGCTCCCACATCAGGAAAACTATTCCTATTTTATGTGAAAGCTATAGACGATTCTCTTGGTGCTTTGTGATCATACATATATTTTGTATTCTTTTCATTACACTCCTACATTTATCGTGTAATAAATCTACTAATTTCCTTGTCTTAAATATTTATTTTGCAGAAGATAATAATGAAGAGGATTAAATCAAATAAATACCAGTTAAAATCAGATTTAACTGGATCTATTTGGTTAGCTGAGGATGATCCCAGATCTAGTTAGAACAAATCAAGGATTGGGGCAAATGTTCAGCTGAAGATCAGAGCAAATCAGAAAGATAACACCAAATGGAAACCAGTAAAATTTAGATTTCTATAAATTCATTTTGGTTAGCTAAAGATCAACTGAGGATAATATGAAATATAGAGAGATAAATGGATAGAGAGAAGATTAACGGATGAGATGAAGCAAGTTTGACTCAGATTCAGACTGGATACATTTCAGTATTTGAATCATAACTTTCGCTACCAAATCTCAAATCTGATGATTCAAGATGATCCAGAAAGAAGACTTATAGGGCTACAACTTTATATTGATCACTATTTCTATTTCTATCATTTGATAAGTGATATTCAGTAATCAACACGCCAACAAACTGCAGATCAGAACTGAATATCTACATCAAATCAAGTTTGGAGATAAGGGAAGGATTTAAATTCAGAAATAGCCAGCTTTTCCTATCTTTATACTCCTCTAACCTCTGCATTTCTTCTATAAATACCTGCAATCTTAAAGGCAAAGGACGACCATGCAGAGATAGGATTTAGTCCAGTTTTTCATTTTTTGTAGTGTAGGTTTTTATTTCTTTTTATGTAATTTTAATTTCTTTGTAAGCTTAGGTTAGATTGAGATTCATGTAAGTAAGAGAAAAAGGCTTATGTTGAGAGTGACACCGATGTACCTCCTCCTTTCTTCCATCGTTTCTGCAAGCAATAAATGGTAACTTTTTTTTTTGTGTTCGTCTTTACTTTTGTTTCCTTCTTCTTCTTTCTACTTTTTCTCTTTTGGTTATGATGAGCATTCAAGTGAATCTAGTAGTATCAGTATAACAATGTTTGTGTGAGTGCCAATGATATTTCATGATGATGTTCTCCTCCTCAAGACTCCGTATCATTTCATTCTTATTCGTCTTGATGATGTAATGCGAGTGGGGACTGAGCTCGATCTTATGGCTTATGCATTGAACGCCTCCGAAGAAAGGTAGAATATGCAAGGGTTCCAGGTAAGTCATCAACCAAAGGAGGTAAGTGTTTCTTTAATCTTATCTTTCTTTTCTTTTATTTCTTTAGTTTAGATCACCAACACCAACAACACCCACTTCTTTTATCACTCCTTGTCCATTTTTTTGTACATATCCAATTTTGGTTTCTCCATCTTCCCAATCTCTCACTTTCTGCCTAACTTCATTGTAATTTATTTTTCTTTTCTTTTTAAGAAACTAAAGAAGAACTTCAACCATTAATGGTTGCATAAAAGAGATCTTACTAAAAAAGCTTCCATCGCTAGTCCCTCCTTGTGGATCACGACCCACATAGCCACTTGCTATTGCGGTAGTATTGAGCATCTTGCACTTCTATCTTAAAGTTCTGAAATTCTATATTTTTATGTGCAGGTAAAATCTCAATCACTTTGCTTGCTCAAAAGAAGGACGCCGGCCACGAATAGGCCATTTATTATCTGAGCAGGACTCTGATAGGGGCTGAATTTCACTATAACCCTATTGAGAAGGAATGCTTAGCTCTTGTCTTTGCTATTGAGAGGGACGGTAAGTTACTCTCTTTAAAAGTTTACATTTTTTGTTAACTTTCTTCTTTGTTTTTTGTACAGATTTAATAAGGAATTCTTGCTGCAGTAGACACATAAGTGGCCTTGGACTCTGCTCAAGAAAGCAGAGCCAAGAAGCCCTCAGATTTGCTACATTCCAGTGGCAAAACTGAGTGAACTACTAACCTGTATTTTTGCAGGTTGGCTGAATTGAAAATCTAAATTTCTATAGCATTTATCTCCTTGTTTGACTCATTGTATATACATTTTTAACACAACAATGAAAAGTTAATTGTAAATGCTAAAAATGATTTAGACTTTGCATTTAAGCACGTGTCTATTTCATTTCATTTTCTATTTATTGTTGAAGAATGCTGGAGCCAAGGTATGTGTGCATAGTATTTAGTATAAGGTTCATTCTTGTATGATTGCTTGAATGTTACATTTTTCTATATACTTGTACACTGCACTAAATTGATTTAAGGGCTTGTCCTATAAACAAGATAAGGTGGGGAAGTCATTACCCACCCTTAGCCCACAAATAATCTCCTCACTCACTAACCTAAGCCTAACTAAAAATGAGTAGACGTTGGCCCTAGGGACATGTCGGACTCAATTAGGAGATTATCCTAAGGGGGAAAGGTGTTGGAATTTGACTCCTACCAAATCAGTGTCAAGGAAGGGGATTAATCGGTAGTATTGAGCATCTTGCACTTTCTATCTTAAAGTTCTGAAATTCTACATTTTTATGTGCAGGTAAAACCTCAATCACTTTGCGTGCTCAAAAGAACGACGCCGGCCACGAACAGGCCATTTATTATCTGAGCAGGACTTGTTGGCCCAATAGGTTAAACTCTCCACTTGTTTAGAGTTTTGATGATAACAAAACACTTAAGAGCTATATTGGTACTAATAAGTTTGTTCTAGATAAGTTTCAGGTTAGTACTATTTTTAAAGGCCATTGCAAGACTTTCTAGATTCATGAAGCAAATAAGGCAAAAGGCACAAGAAGGAATGATCATAGAAGAGAAGGATCTAGCATGGCATTGCATGGCTTTGCATGGCTCAAGAGACTTCATTAGTTTTGTTTTTAGTTTTATAGTTTTGTTAAAGAATAGTGGACAGGTTGAAGCACAAATACACACACATTAATTCAATACATTTGGTTTTTAATTTAATCAGTTTTGGATTTCAAGTACATATATCGGGTTTTGATTTGAACCAGTTTTAGTTCTGCTGATCTGCTTGACACCCTTTTATATTTGTTATCATAACTTTTTATTTTTATATTCAAATAACATGATTTAACTTGCATTTCAAAGATAACTTTATATATAAATTTCTTATTCAATAATCATTTTCAGATTCAAATTTTAAAGATGTCAAATATTTGGTTGAACTCTGTTCTTGTTATGAAAATAGCTTACAGTTTCTATTTTGACACCTATCAGTATTTTATTGATAACTTTCTCATCAAAATTGATATTGAGTTGATGTCAGTTGCATTAAAAATAAGACTTAAAGATCTACAAATTATTCCTATATACTTTATTCTGAATTCGAACGTTTGCAGCTTGAAAAATGTGCTCAAAGTTGACCAATCTGCCAGATTGGCAGTAATAGCTAATTTTCTGGAGGCTGATTTTTAACATGTTTTCAAAATGCGTTTAAGTTTAAATAAAATGTGGTTAGCTGTATTAGAGGGTCAATTTCTTCCTCTTATATTCAGGTAAAATTTTTTTATGTTTACTCTTCCTCAATCCTATATAAAGGGGTCATTAGGGTAGAGTTTTTCACAACAAGCATTGGCAAAATATTCAAAGTTTTCAAAGGCTTTCAAAAGAGTTTGGTCCTTAGTTTTTGTGCTGAAGGATCTCTCATTCCTGAAGTTTTAGTTTCTAAACTCTCTCAAGTTCTTTTTCTTTTCACTTACAATATTTGAGCTTCAATTCTAACCATTGTTCTACAGGGTTCTTGTAAGGGAAAGAGGCTTTTGCAAAAGAGAGTTTGTGGTCTTTTGATCACCAAGAAATACTTGTATTCGAGATTGTGGAGTTTGGTACTCCGGTGTGATTGTAACTCTTTGTGAAGTTATAGTGGTTAGAAATCCTTCTGGGGAAGGCGGGGACGTAGAGCTGGGTGCTCGAACCTCGAAAAAATTCTCAGTGTTTGCGTTTGGTTTACTTGCTCTTATCTCTTGCATTATATTCTTACTTCAATTATTTGTTTTAATTACTTGCTTCAATTACTTGCTCTATATATATATATATTCATTGCTTTATTCACTTGCTGCATATTCATATTGTCAATCAAATACTCATACAACAAGATTGCATTGCGCACCTCTAACTCTTATCAAGAGGAATCATGAGGAAGGAGTTCAGAGCCCTTCACGGGGTATTCGGCTTCTAGTCTTGTTTTGGGTTGATTGTTGCATCATAAATTTTTAATTGTGCATTGATTAGCATTATCACCTATTCACCCCCCTCTAGGTGATTTCAATTGGTATCAGAGCTAGGACTCTAGTTTGTAGCCTAACATCCTTAGAGAGATCCTAAAATTTGCTAATCACCATTTGAATTTTTTTCATTCATACACTTGTAAACATGGCCGACAACATCAAAACCCCTCCTAAATTTGGACTCATTTTCCCCATTTGAAAGGTTAGGATGACTATTTTTCTACAATCCTTAGGTAGCTTAGTGGCTAAATCCTTGACCAAACCCTATGTTAGACCCGATAGTGAGGAGAGAACTTTGTCTGACTTTACCTACAAAGAATATGAGGCCGATTCTAAGGCCCAGAATTCCCTTCTCACCGCCTTGAATGAGGATGATCTTACACGGGTTATACACTGCAAATCCGCCTATGAGATTTGGCAATACTTGTTGGTCACACACGAGGGGACATCACAAGTCAAGAGAGCTAAGATAGATCTCTTGAGGTCCCAATATGAAAGTTTCAAAATGCTTGAAGATCAGTCTATTGATTCTATGATTACAAGGTTTACAAAGATTACTAATGCTCTTTCCTCTTTAGGTGATGATATAAGCAATGATCAAAAGGTGCGCAAAGTGATTCGAGCTCTTCCTTCATCATGGGAGATCAAGGCAACCACCTTAAAGGAGTTGAATGATAAAGATGAAATGGATCTCATAAGTCTTATTGGAAACCTTAAGACTCATGAAATGGAGAAGAAGGTAAGAGAAGAAGCGGTACCTCAAAAGAAGAAGTCCATAGCCTTCAAGTCTTCCTCCACAATCGACGACAATAAAGAAGATGATGAGGAGCTATCTCTCCTAGTAAGAAATGTGAAGAGGTTGTACCGCAAGAACAAACTCAACTTTAGAAGGAAATTGGAAGGGAAGGAGGAGAGAAGAATCATATGCTTCAATTGCCGCAAACTCGGGCACATCATGGCCAATTGTCTTGAGTTCAAGAAAAAGGTGACTTCCTCCTTGAAACAAAAGAGGCCAGTTGAAAAGAAAGCATACAAAGCCACTTGGGATTCGGAAAGCGAGTCCGAAGATGAGGTAGACACGGCAAGTATGTGTTTCATGGAAAACACACCCAAGCTAACCTCTCAACCTATTGATGAAGATAATGAATTAAGTCAAGAATGCTTGTACATGGCTTTGTTGAACTTTCTAAAAGCTATGATGATAAAAAGGTAGAATGTTCAAAATTGAAAAAGGAAATTGCTTTTCTTAAAAATCAACTTGCTATTGTTTTATAAGAAAAGGATGAAATTTCTTCCAACCTTGTTTCAACAAAAAGAGAATTTGAAGCTTATAAAGTTACTTGTAAAGCAAGATTTCCAAAAGTTGATGAAAATGAATTTTCTTTGTTAAAAACTAGAATTGTTGATTTTAAAAATATTTTAAAAGATTGTGCTTTTAATACTAAGAAATTAGAGGATATGTTTTCAAAGAAGCACACATCACTTGTTAAGAATGATAAAATAAACCATACTAAAAATGCTCATCATGTCAACACTTCACATAACACTTCTCATGTTAAATCCACTCATGCTCACAAGTCACATGCTAGTAAGCCACACACTCATTATGCATTTAAATATGGTAGAGTTTATAAATGTACTTATTGTGGTAAAAATGGCCATTTAGCTAAGTTTTGCTATGATCAAATTAACAGAACAAATAATCTTGTGTGGATTCGTGATACTAACCCCCATGGACCCAAAAGAAAATGGGTACCAAAGACCACCCCTATGGTATTTGATGAAGGTGTGGGCTCTCGCATCACGTGAGAGTGGCGGTACCTTGGAGTGGATGTGTTCCATGCTTAAAGAAAACAATTTAGATGCATCACTTTCAAAGGGAGTTTGGTGGGAGGACCACCTTGGTTTGGAGAACTAGAGAGGTGCCTTCATCGGTTTTGGTATCGATCTCTAACTCCCGTTTTATATTTGCATGCTTTTCATGTCCTTAATTTATAGCATGTCATGCTTATTGATTATTATGATTATGCCATGTTAGTTAGATTAGTGATATACATGTTAGTTATTTGAGACACCCATGTTTAATATGGACTTATATATTTGTGTTCTCACTTTGTTTTAAACTAATATGTATGTTCTAGATCTAATGCATATGCATATACATAATGATCATATGGATGTTTATGATTTATTGTTTTGATGCTTCATGTTTTTGATTAGTATGATAATGCCATGATTATTAGACCATTTGACATGCATGTATAGCTTTTGAGATCACCCATGTTTATATGGATCAATTTTTTTTCTCACCATTGTTTAGTTATTATATATATCATAGTTCTAATAGCATGAGGATTTACATAATGGTCATATTTATATTTATCATGTTGATTTATGTCTTGTTTTATGCTTCATGATTTGATTACATGTTTGGATGTTAGTTTACATTAAAACTAGGATATATATAGTGGGCCACAAATAGATCATTATATGTTTGTGCTTGAACGTTCATGTGCTAGTATACTCTAGTTTTGATGATTCATGCATTTTAAACTTGTATTCCCCATTTTGGACATGTTTTATGATCATGTGTTTTCACTTCATGTATATGTTTATTTTGTCAAACTTTAAGATATACATGTATACCCCTTGAGTCATTTGCTTTTCATGAAAATCTTTATTATGGACTCAATTGTGTTTAGGGATATGTATGTAAACCTTTTGTTTTGTCAAAACATACATATGCCTTGAAGTATAACTTGCTTTTTAATAAAAATCGTCAAAATTAAATTTTCATGATTTTCATGTTTTCATATTTAAAGGAATTTCAATTGAGCTTGATTGCATATTTTCATGATAATGTGTTTCACATATATCTTGTACACTCACCTCACTTATTGTTTTCTCATGATTTTATTTTCATGAGTATGATATATGCTCATGTGTCTACATGTTTTTCATGAATATATTTTATTCCTTACTTGAAGGATTTCGTATTAGTTTACAAATTTTTCTTTTAACTAGTTCGTATTCTTCACATGGTAGCGTTTTCAAACTATATCTATTTACTTTCAAATCATAATTTTTGAAAACCCCTACCTTTTAAGGGCGGTTGGTTGGGCGACCATACCTTGTATGTAATTATTGAAAATCATTTTAAAACATGTGCATGAAATGGGTGGTGGGTTATATGAGGTATACACTTGATCTTATTATTGTTTCAATTGGTATCATTGGATCGTTTCAATTGGAATCAATATTTATATTCTTTTTGTATACTCATATATGTTTAATTTGTGCTCAATAATATCACAAATTTTAGTTTTGCCAAACTTAATTTTTAATGAATATCATATTTATATTGATTATCTTTCAATTGGTATCATGATTCACTTATATTGACATTTTTTTTGGAAGATTATGTTTTATTGCTTACTTGGACCCCTTTGTTGATGATTGACAAAAAGGAGGAGAAGTATTTGAGTTTATTTATATGCATATTTATGCTATGCATATTTTTATATTGGTATCAAGTATTGGTATCAAGAGTGTATTTCAGAACATGTTCATGTAAAGATTTATTTTGGTATTAAAAGCTTATTTTATGCATATCTATGCATTGTCATTATTTATTGGTTATTTCCTAACCCTTTTTGATGTATGATAAAAAGGGGGAGAAGTGTTGGTGATTTCATGTTTTGGTTTCATATTTTGTACATGTTCATATTTTGTACATGTTCATGTTTTGTACATGTTTATCTCATATATGTATATGTAGGTTTCATGTTTTGTACATATTCATATATGTATATGCTTTCATATTTTATACTTGATAAAATAGAGTATCTTTTGAGGGAGAGTTTTATATCCCTTTTATATCTTGATAATATAGCCTATTTGTTTTGTCATCATTAAAAAGGGGGAGATTGTTGGCCCAAGAGGTTACACTCTCCACTTGTTTAGAGTTTTGATGATAACAAAACACTTAAGAGCTATATTAGTACTAATAAGTTTATTCTAGATGAGTTTCAGGTTAGTACTATTTTTGAAGGCCATTGCAAGACTTTCTAGGTTCATGAAGCAAATAAGGCAAAAGGCACAAGAAGGAATGATCATAGAAGAGAATGATCTAGCATGGCATTGCATGGCTCAAGAGACTTCATTAGTTTTGTTTTTAGTTTTATAGTTTTGTTAAATAATAGTGGATAGGTTTAAGATCAAATACACACACATTAATTCAATACGTTTGGTTTTTGATTTAATCGGTTTTGGATTTCAAGTACATATATCGGGTTTTAGATTTGAATCAGTTTTAGTTCTGCTGATCTGCTTGACACCCTTTTATATTTGTTATCATAACTTTTTATTTGTATATTCAAATAACATGATTTAACTTGCATTTCAAAGATAACTTTCAGATCTAAATTTATTATTCAATAATCATTTTCAGATTCAAATTTTAAAGATGTCAAACATTTGGTTGAACTCTGTTCTTGTTCTGAAAACATCTTACAGTTTCTATTTTGACACCTATAAGTGTTTTATTAATAACTTTCTCATCAAAATAGATATTGCGTTTATTTCAGTTGCATTAAAATGAAGACTTAAAGATCTATAAATTATTCATATATACTTTATTCTGAATTCGAACGTTTGCAGCCTGAAAAATGTGCTCAAAGTTGACCAATCTGCCAGATTGGCAGTAATAGCTAATTTTCTAGAGGATGATTTTTAACATGTTTTCAAAATGTGTTTAAGTTTAAATAAAACGTGGTTAGCTGTATTAGAGGGTCAATTTCTTCCTCTTATATTCAGGTAAAACTTTTCTATGTTTACTCTTCCTCAATCCTATATAAAGGGGTCGTTAGGGTAGAGTTTTTCACAACAAGCATTGGCAAAATATTCAAAGTTTTCAAAGGCTTTCAAAAGAGTTTGGTCCTTGGTTTTTGTGCTGAAGAATCTCTCATTCCTGAAATTTTAGCTTCTAAACTCTCTCAAGTTTTTTTCTTTTTCACTTACAATATTTGAGCTTCAATTCTAACCATTGTTCTACAGGGTTCTTGTAAGGGAAAGAGGCTTTTGAAAAAGAGAGTTTGTGCTCTTTTGATCACCAAGAAATACTTGTATTCGAGATTGTGGAGTTGGGTACTCCGGTGTGATTGTAACTCTTTGTGAAGTTATAGTGGTTAAAAATCTTTCTGGGGAAGGCGGGGACGTAGAGCTGAGTGCTCGAACCTCGAAAAATTCTCGATGTTTGCGTTTGGTTTACTTGCTCTTATCTCTTGCATTATATTCTTGCTTCAATTATTTGTTTTAATTACTTGCTTTAATTACTTGCTCTATATATATATATATTCATTGCTTTATTCACTTGCTGCATATTCATATTGTCAATCAAATATTCATACAACAAGATTGCATTGCGCACCTCTAACTCTTATCAAGAGGAATCACGAGGGAGGAGTTCAGAGCCCTTCACGGGGTATTCGGCTTCTAGTCTTGTTTTGGGTTGATTGTTGCATCATAAAATTTTAATTGTGCATTGATTAGCATTATCACCTATTCACCCCCCTCTAGGTGATTTCAGGACTCTGATAGGGGCTGAATCTCGCTATAACCTTATTGAGAAGGATTGCTTAGCTCTTGTCTTTGTTATTCAAAAGACGCGACATTACTTTGTTAGACAAACCATACATGTCATTTTCAGAGTGAATCATTTGCGTCTCCTTATGGCGAAACCAGGATCGCTAAATTCAAGATTAGCTAAGTGGGCCATCCTTTTGTCTCAGTATGGCATGCTCTTTGTTCCTCAGAAGGCAGTTAAAGGCAAAGCGCTTGTAGACTTCCTACCTGCTCATCCAGTTCTGGAAAGCTCAAAACTTCATGAAGATATTCTAGATGAGGTTTTCGATTCTAACATGATTTAAGAAGACGAAGTGTGGCAAATGTTCTTTGATGGAGCATCAAGAATAAGCCCTAAAAGTAAGACTATTATTGGTGTGGGGGTTGTATTTATCTCACCACAAAACCATGTTATTCCTAGGGTGTTTTCATTGACAGAATCATGTTCCAATAATGTGCCAGAATATAATGCTCTACTCATTGGCCTTCAGCTCGCCCATGAAATGGGGGTATGCTACCTCGAAGCTTATGGTGATTCAAAACTGATTGTTAATCAGGTTAAAGGAGAATATGAGGTCCGTCATGGAGATTTGGTACCTTATTATCATGCAGTCATCAAAATGGCTAATTTATTTGATGGCTTTTACATAGGTCATGTGTCCTGATCCCAAAATACTAAGGCCGACACTTTGGCTACACTGGCAGCTATATTGGCCTTACCGATCGACATAACGTATCATCTTATAGTGGCTACTCGACACCTTGTTTGTCATAAAAATGTGTTGAAAACCAAGGAGGTCCATATCACCTCAACGGATTTCAAATCGAGAGATTGGCGATTTTCTCTCATTGACTATGCTTTGCATACTATATTGTCGGACTACCCTAAAGAAAATGGCGTCTATCCGACGAAAGTCTCTCCATTTCTACTATGATCCGATAGTAAAGACACCCTACCGTTGCTCATATGATGGTATCCTTCTCTGTTGCCTCTCTAATTCGGCAGCATAAGAAGTGCTTCAACAGGCGCATGATGGAATATACGAAGCTCATCAACTAGGTCCGAAGCTTAAGGATCGATCGTACAGGCTTGGATATTATTGGCCAACCATGATAGCCAATGCCATCAAATATGAGCAAAGGTGTAAAGCCTGCCAAATTCATGCAAACTTTATACATCAGCCTCTAGAGTTGCTCCATTCGATTGTTGCTTCGTGGCCATTCGAAGCATGGGGAATCGACGTCATAGGGCCTATCAGCCCATCAACAAAAAAAGGTTATCGGTTTATTCTAGCAATAACTGATTATTTCTCAAAGTGGGCAGAGGCTGTTCCACTTATTGAAGTTAAAACTTTCAATGTGGTTAACTTTATCAAACACCATGTCATTCATCAATTTAGTGTCTGATTGGCAAAACCAAGTATAAGAATAAGTAAAAGAGTGTGGGTCGATGTTACTGCTTTTGTGATTCTTTCGTAGTAGCAAAGTGGCTCTACGGGTGATGTCCACAAGGAGGGAGAGCGATGGAAGCTTGATGCGGCTTTTATGTTCAAGAAAAGAGAATGATCTTTGTTTCAAATAAAGAATTAGAAAATGAATACAAGTTGTTTCAAGAATTGTTTGAGAATGATTTGGTGGTTTGTAAAGTCGGATTTTCTTAATGGTAAAAGCGCATGGCTAACTTTCTGTTGATTACTCCCATTAATCTCTAACTTCTTGAAGATATAGCCTCATGATGGATCATAGGCAAGCATATCCCTTATGCATAGGAACTATTCACTTGAAAATCGAGTGAAAGTTCTTCCTATAACTTATCTTTACATGGCAAAAACTCGGACATTCCCTTATTAAGATCTAATAGTAGGCGAGAATAAGGGAAGACACGAGTGCACTAATGATATTGGCAAAGTTAAAAGGAAAATCTCTAACTTATAACAATAAGTAAAGTACCCAACTCATAGATCATCAAAAACCATTAAGCAAGAACTATAAGTAATACTTGTTGGTAAGTTAGAGTTAGAACCCTCGTCTTAAGATGCCATAGCTCTCGTTTGCACAAGGCTTGTTTGACACTATTAACTCATTTGGGTTATCAATCAAGTTGTTAGAGTTTAGTGAGTTAGTAATTAGTTAACCATGTAATGAAAGAGTTAGTTAGACATGATAGTAAAAGAAATAAAAAAAGGAAGAGAAAGGGAGTTGCACCACAACAAAGAAGTAAAAGAAAGAAGTAAAAGAAAGAAGTAAAAGGAAAACAAGTTACACTACAATAAGGAAGTAAAAGAAATTGGAAAAACACAAGTAGTTGGAAAGAAGAAAGAGAAGTAGTTACTTGTATTAGCTTGTCACCTTCAAATACAACTCTTACACACACTCTCTCTTTCACTCTAATGGCTAAACTAGAACTAGAAAAAGAAAGAAACTAAAACAACTATAATCCTAAAAATAAGATTACAATAACTTGCTCTAACTCTGAATATCCCCCAATTGAAGACCTTTGGGGGGGTATTTATAGGCACCAGGGGAAATGGCATCAGGGAGTGACCTATGTCCCAAAGCCCGGGGCGCGTTTCCATGGCCATGTCAGGGCCGCGCACGCCAGTGTTTAGGCAGCGTGCTGTCTTGACTTTCTCCTGTCCACTTGATCTCCTGGATTCGCGATTTGATGCTCTGGGCTGACAAAATCTCTTCCCTAAAGTCAATGGCTACTTGGTAGGTCTTTAATCACCTCTTAATTAGTGATTTAGGGTCTTCTTCTTCATATGCATGCCATGGACTTAGGATCAAAGCAAGCAAAGCTTTATTAGCAGAATTTTACATCAAATAAAAATGAGAATGTGATAAAAATTATGCAAAATTAGAGACTAATCACACCCCCACACTTATCTTTTTGCTCGTCCCGAGCAAAACAAAAATAAGAAAATTATTATACCACTTTCGTAGGTGACGCGATTGCACTGAGCATGTGCAACGAGCCTTTAAACCTCTAGGTTTTTCCTAGAGGGGAGTGTTGTCTCCTGAGGGTTTTTAGCGGATTGCACCCAAAAATCTAGTAAGTAAAGAAAAGTAGTTAGTTGTTAGCAAAAATTCTATCATTAAAAAGAACTTTCAATCATCTAAGTAAAAATGACCGAATGATGTAAGAATTAGGTTTAACCCTCATAAGTCCTCTTATACTTTAGCCTCCATAAAAAAAGAAACTATGATTTTTCTTTAAATTTAGAAAGGATCTTATACTTCTAACTCATTCTGTTATTTTGCTTTAGATAGATATGCATAATGTGTAAGTGTGATGTGCTTGGGATTTTTCAACTCAACTTTGAATATCATTTAATTTTATTAATATATATTATTATTCTTGGTTTCATTAGGCTTTCTACGTCACTCATGTAACACATACCAAACCAATGACTCCCAAACCAGATGGTCTTAGGGCACCAGGTGAAAAAACACCACTCAGGTCAAATATGCAAGTGGAGTAGGCCACAAGATTTATTTATTTGTTAGAAAGTTTTTTTGGCGTGAGTAATTATGCTTCTTGAGGCACAATTATCCAGTTTTTTTTTTCAGAGTTGTGTCTCTAAATCCTAAGCATGTGTGTGTAAGTTATGCATATTCTTCTAAGGCTAAACAAAAGATATGAGTTATTTTTCTTATCCTTTCCAACACTTAGTTAAACCAATGTTTCTTGTTTATTTAGGCAAAAATAAAGATTCATTAATAAGGTTCCCTTAATTCTTACAATTTTTTGGTATTTTTATAAAGAGTATAAAAATTATTTTTTTCGTTCAGAATTTTTTTTAATAAGAAAAAGTGAAAGTGTTAGCACCCCCCACACCTATCTAATGCATTGTCCTCAATGAATTACATGTAAATGCAAATGCAATAAAGAGGGTGAAGAAAGGATGTTACCGCCCTCATTGACTCGGGCCGGCCAAGTGCGAATAGGCGAAAGAAATGGCAAAACAAAAAGAAGGGGCATGCATATAAACAATAAGTGTATTATTATTATTTTTTTTTTAGTTGCGGTGTGGATGGCTGTGGTTAGGTGTATGACGGGGCAAAATGAGTCAGCACATTATCAGCTTGTGATGTAGGCTCAGTGATAAAAAGAGCTTCAGTCTTTACCCATTCACTTTGAATTCCGTGTTGGTCTTAGGGTCTACAATAGTCACAACACCATGTGGGAAAACGGTGCGCACCATGAACAATCTAGACCAACGAGTCTTCAGCTTCCCTGCGAAAATATGAAGCCTTGAGTTGTACAACAGAACCTTGTCTCCCGGGGTAAAGTTTTTTCGGGTTATGATCTGGTCATGAAAAAGTTTAGTCCTGCTTTCGGTGATCCGAGCATTCTCGTAGGCTTCATTTCGTATCTCCTCTAATTCTGAAATTTGCAGTCTCCTTAGCTCACCGGCCTTGGTCAGATCAAAATTGAGTTGCTTAATGGCCCATAGGGCACAGTGTTCTAATTCGACTGGTAGATGATAGGCTTTCCAAATACGATTTTATACGGAGACATCCCTATAACTGTCTTAAAAGTAGTGCGGTAAGCCTACAATGCATCATTAAGTTTTAGTGACCAATCCTTTCGGTTTTGTCCGACAGTCTTTTCCAGAATGAGCTTGATCTGTCGATTGGTGACTTTAACCTGCCCATTTGTCTAGGGATGATACGGAGTAGATAACTTGTGATTGATGGAATATTTTCGCAACAGAGCTTCAAACACTCTGTTGCAGAAATGCAATCCATTATCACTAATTATCGCTCTAGGGGTGCCAAATCGAGAGAAGATGTTCTCTTTGAGAAATTTGACAACCACTTTGTTGTCATTAGTCTTAGTTGGCATAGCTTCTACCCATTTAGAGACATAATTTACAGTAACCAAAATGAACTGGTTGCCAAAGGAATTAGGGAATGGCCCCATGAAGTCGATACCCAAACATCAAAAATTTCAACTTCAAGGATCGGGTTCAGGTGCATCATGCTCTTCTAGAAATTTTCCCGATCTTCTGACAATTTGCACATGATTTACAAAAATGGTATGAGTCTTTGAACAAAGTGGGCCAGTAAAACCCACTTTATAAAACTTTCTTTGCAGTCTTGCGGGGACTGAAGTGTCCTCCGCATGCAAGTTCATGGCAAAAGCTTAGCATACTCCTCTGTTCTTCCTCTGGTATGCATCTTCAAATAATCTGGTCGGGACAATACTTAAAAAGATACGGCTCTTCCCAGAAGAAGTATCATACTTGGGCAAAGAAACGACACTGGTCTTGCTTTGTCCAGTCAGCGGGTAATTGTCTAATGGCCAGATAATTGACAATGTCTGCATACCAGGGTTCCTTGAAAATGGATAGGATGTGCTCGTCTGGGAAATCCTCATTGATCGGAGCCTGTATGAAAGGTGCCTTCAGAATTCGTGATAGATGATCAGCGACCACATTTTCTACATCTCGTTTATCCCAAATTTTCAAGTCAAATTCTTGAAGCAAAAGGATCCACTGAATCAATAGGGCCTTAGCTTCCTTCTTGGTCATGAGGTATTTCAGTGCTGAGTGATCTGTGAAAATCACCATCTTCGAGCCTAACAAGTATGGCCAGAACTTTTTTAACACAAAGACAACGGCCAAGAATTCCTTCTCAGTCATTGTATAATTCTGTTGGGTGTCATTCAAGGTCCTACTCGAGTAATAAATCACGTGCTGCCTATTGTCGAGGCGCTGTCCTAGAACAGTGCCAATAGCAAAATCAGAGGCGTCGCACATGATTTCAAATAGTTGGGCCCAATTAGGAGCAGAAATAATAGGTGTAGAAATAAGTTCTTGCTTAAGCTTCCCCCATGATTTGAAACATTCATCGTTAAAATCAAAAGGCACGTCCTTAGCGAGCAGGTTGGTTTAGGGCCTAGCGATTTTGCTAAAATCCTTAATGAACCATCTGTAGAACCCAGCATGCCCTAGAAAGGATCTAATATCCTTGATGCTTTTGGGTGATGGAAGCTTAGCAATCACTTCTACTTTAGCCTTGTCCACTTCAATGCCTCTCCTAGAAATCTCATGGCCTAAGACAATCCCCTGTCTCACCATGAAGTGACATTTCTCCCAGTTTAGAGTTAGGTTCTTCTCTTGCATCTTTGCAGCACTAACTCTAGGTGATGAAGACACTGATCAAATAAATCTCCGTAGATGGAGAAGTTATCTATGAAAATCTCAAGAAAACGTTCTACCATGTTGGAGAAAAGACTAAGCATGCACCGTTGGCATGTTGCGGGACCATTGAACAATCCAAAGGGCATGCGTCGGTAAGCGAAGGTTCCGAACGGGCAGGTGAACATGGTCTTTTCCTGGTCTTCTGCGGCAATGGGGATTTGGTTGTATCCCAAGTACCCATCTAGGAAGCACTAGTACTCAAGTCCAGCCAAACGCTCAAGCATTTGGTCGATGAAGGGTAGCGGGAAGTGGTTTTTATAGGTGGCTGCATTCAACTTTCTATAGTCGGTACAGACACGAACCTTGGTAGGCAGTCTTGTCTGCACCAACTCCTTTTGCTCATTTTCAACCACCGTAAAGTCAGCTTTCTTTGGGACTGCATGAACGGGGCTAACCCATTGGCTATCAGAAATGGGATAAATGATCCCATTATCTAACAGTTTCAAAATTTTCGCTTTAACTGCCTCTTGCATGAGTGGGTTAAGCCTGCGTTGTGGGTCCCCCCTGGGGGTTGCTTCCTCGATTAAATGGATTCAATGTGGCACTATGACTGGACTTATCCCTTTGATGTCCTTCATCGTCCATTCAATGGCGTCCCTATGTCTTTTCAGAATAGACATTAAACTGTCCTCTTGTTGCTCAGTCAAGTGGGATGCTATGATGACTGGCAGGTGTCCTTTCCGCCCAGGTAGGTGTACTTGAGGTGTTCAGGTAGGCGCAAGAAGAGACTATAGACGTCGTACCGATATAACAACTTACGGACCATGGCCACATAAGTTCGTGACCATGAAGATCCCTCAAATCAGCGGAGAAGCGCCATTCGAACCCCTCTGGAGGCTCTTCACCAGCTTGAATAATAGCTAGACAGTGAAGAGAAAATCATGGCATCAAGTAGGTATATGGCAATCCAATCCTGGGGTTCGGTCCGTCGTAAGGTAAGATCGTCCCTTTTCCTCTCTTCGTTGTCAGTAGTCTACAGAAAGCCTCCGTCAACGCACGAAGGCCTCACTGAATACAGCACACCATCACTGGAAGAAGTCCAAGAGAGCGATCATGGACTAGACGAATGGCTGACAATAAGATAGTCGAAAGAACGACGTCGCTAGAAGGAGATGGCACCACACATCTCTTTAACCAAACCGATAAAAACCTGGCCAAAAGTGCTTTTCGGGACATTGGTTGATGGGCTTGATGATGGAAGCTCCCAAGAATGTCACCCTTTTCATAGATACCATCATCTTCTTCAAAGACAATATCTCCCTGGGAATGCTCTTCATCCTTCGGAAGATATCCTCGTCTGCAATCCCGCAGTGAGCCGCTTCAGGAGTATCTGCCAAGTTGGGGAACAGATAATTCCCCCAGCTCTTCGAACTGCTCGAAGCTCCCTTATGGTTCCCATGCATACCGAGCAGATGGAAAAATGGCATATCAATTCTCGGTAAGTCTCGAACAGGGCGAGCTCCTGTTTCTCCAAAAGTGCCAATTCCTTCTCGCATGGGAAGTATTCTTCATAAAGGAGAGACCCAAGTGGCAAAGCAGAGATTTCTCACATCTCATGCAAGGCCATGCCCAGTTCGCCTACAGGGGCAAAGAAAGTCCCTGTAACATGGCAGTATAATTCAAAGATAGCGTAAAAGTTCGCTGCGCTCATCTGAAAGCCAAAGCAGGTTGCTCTGACAGCCACATAAAGTCCTAGCCTCCTTAAATCCTCTTCAAAATGGGCCAAGACGTATAGAGTCAAGTCCCTCCACCAGGCCTTGGGAAGATGAATCCAGCCCCGAGTCCTGAAATCGGTCACCGGATAGTTGCCATGGACTCTAAAAAACTGATTTCTAAAAGTTTGAGCCAAAGACGGATTTTCCCCTACCGAATGTCTTGGAGAACGTTCCCAGGGTGAAGACCCAATATGTAGTGGGGAGACCTGCCCTTGAATAGCTAGGGGAGGCAGCTATCAAGATACCACATGGACTGAGTCAGTGGTCTGGGTAACCTGCCATTTCATCTTCCGAGGCCTCGTCACGCATTGGAAGAAAGACAATAGAAAATGATGCTTGTTAGATGGGAGGTAATACTTCTCGCCATCCAGATTGAAGATCTACTACCCTTTCCCAGTCAGTAGCTAATTATCGGTGTCAGGCGCTGCATCCCGAAACACGAAACCAGGCTTCCGGTAAATTTTTCGGCCACAATCCTCAAGGGGAGCAGTAGTCAAAATTACTCCTCATGGTACGCTGATCCCCGGAGTGGATCAGGGCGTCCCGGCTTGGAGCGCTCCGCTCACTAACTAATGAGGCTTGCCCTTAGAATTGTAGGCTGACATTACCATCCAAGCCCCTAGCCAACCCAAAAAGACTGTTCAAAAGACCTAGAGTGTAATAAACTGCAGAAAACAAGAAAGGAGAAACTATGTATTAGTCCATTAGCCAAAGAAAAGAGAATCTAAAACAAAAGAAAAAAAAATGCTAAGACATAGCCTCGCACTCCGAGCGAAGCTAGCTTAGCATTAGCTTCACCCTGTGGCTTAGCTTCGCATCCTACACCAAGGCAGAGTGCACTAAATGATTAGCTTCACTCCAGAAGCTTAGCTTCGCGTTCTATCACTGAACAGAATGCAAAGAAGCCCCCAAGGGCTAACTTCGCTGGAAAGGCACTTGTGCCTAAAACTGTTCATAGGACTTTAAAGTTCTCTTTCCAGCTACGTTTCTAGAGTTAGCTTTGCATCCTGTCATTTGACAGGACGTGAACCGCCCTAAGGGCTAGCTTCGCATAAAAGTTTGGGGAAGAAACCATTGGTTTCTAAATCCCAAGTTACGAAATCAAAGGGGAGTTAAATCCCCTATAAATTCGACGAGGTGAAATTAAGGGAATATGACTCCCTAAAATTACTGGATCATGATGAATCACTCCGGATTCACCATGAATTAGCCAGAAATTGGCTTCGAAAAGAGATGCAAATCTCTGGAAAAAGGGAAAACTCCCTACCTGCTATGGGCCACTCAAAGATCGGAGGAGGAGACGGCGGCTCCGTAGCAGATGTCGCTGCCTCTTTGCCCACGCGTCATTTGGGGGCCATGGAAGAACTGAAAAGTTCTAAAAATCTGAGTAAATGAGAAGAAGGAAGGAAGAGATTTAATCTCTGAAAAAACAAAACTGAAGTGTTTTAAGAGAGAGTAATTCTCTCTTTCAGCCCACTGGGTTTTTATAGACATGAAATTGTCTAGCTCGCATCCTTAAAAGGAGCGCAGGCGGTCATTTCAAATAATTTGAAATGGCGCCTAAAGCGCCTTCTCCGAGAAGGTTTCCCTTAGCTCCACCAAGGGTTAGCTCCGCTGTTAGCTCAGTGTTAATTTCGCGCGATGCTTGGTTAGCTTCACCAAAAGTTGAGCTTTAGCTTCGCAGAAGGCTCATCTTCAGCTTTGCGGGAAACTTTGTGCTAGCTCTGCTGAGAGCTCATTTCTAACTTAGCTTGAAATCCATCCTTAACTTCGCTAGATGTTTAGCTCCACCAAAAGCTTCTTTTTCCTTCCTCAGTAAAAGGCTCACCTAAGCCAGTCCATTCCAGTTTCTTTCAAAGTTCAAAGTGAAAAGAAGGGGAGCAAAGTAAATGAGCAAAAAGTAAAAAATTTTATTGATTCAAAAGGGAAGATACATTGATAATACATCAAGATTGTCTTTCATACAATAGGGTTTTTGCTCCAAAGGTGTATAAGTTGCCCTATCTACTTTCAGGATGATAAGCCGTCCCAAAACCACCAGACCAACTGGACACGAAAGGTCTTCCTCCTTCACAACGCCGTAATCCTTCGCTTAATGGCAGATTTTACCATTAAGGTACTGGATCTTCTTTGATCAAAATTGGCAAGAGATTGATTGCCACCAGAAAGCTGGATCTTCCTTAATTAAAATTGGCAAAGGTGTAAATCACCTGGAGGGGGGTGAGTAGGTGATGAGCTAATCTAATGGTCAATTAATGCAGAATTAAAACTTCTTAAATTAATGTAGCTGGATTCCCCGTGAAGGGCTTTGGACTAACTCCTCAAGATTCCTCTAAATAAGAGTTGAGGTGTCGCGTTGGCTCTCTTGGTTGAATACAAGTGTTAGCAAACAATCCCCAAGCATATAACAATATGAGCAAATATATATCAAGCATATAAAGATGAAAGCAATATAAGCATGCAAGATATAAACAAGTAAGAGATAGAGAGAGCAATCGCAAACACGGGAGATTTGTTTCGAGGTTCGAGCACACTTGCTCTACGTCCCCGCCTTTAACACTTAAAGGATTTCCACTATAAACCGATCCCATCGGATCACTTGGTGCTGCAACACCTACAAGGAGTTCCCACTAGAACTCTTGGACTCTCTAGTCCCTCTCTTGTTCCCGAACACACCGCAAGCCCACAAGCTCGCCGAGGCCGCACCTCAAACACCGAGTTCACACTAGAACCCGAAACAATGCGAACACACACGTCTGCCTCCTCAAAGCAAAGATGAAGTCTTTAGTGATCACAACACTTTGATCACCTAAAAACAATCTCACAATAACACTCCTATAGGTAGATATAGCAATGGATATCTCAAGTGTTATGTGAGAAAACTAGGATTGAAATGGTGGAGGAAAACTCAAGAAATCACTTTTAATACACTCTAAAAATCTCTCCTTTTGATATGGCAATTTTGGCTCTTAAACAAGTGGAGATATATACCTAATAGAGTTGAAAAAACTGGCTCAAAACCCACTTCAAAATCTTATATAAAACAGCTCTCAAATGGGGTTTATATAGGCCCCAAGAGAATCTGCCCGTTGGCAGCTGACTAGGCCTAGAATGGCCTTCCGGTCGACCAGCCGGTCGACCGACCAACGATCAAAAAAGTGACCGTTGAGCCTTCCGGTCGACCGTGCCCTGAACCAGAGAGCAACGGCTCTCTGGCCGTTCGACCGCCGGTCGACCGGGGCAACCCGAGAGTGGGTTTCCTTCAGTCGGTCGACCGCTCGGTCACCGACCAACTGATATAGCCTTGTGCACGTTTGTGTACACGTCCGGTTGACCGTTCCGGTCGACCGGCTCCTGGTACGGTCGGCCGCCAGGGCCTGGCAGACAGAATTTAGGGATTAGAAAATTAGGGTTTTTAATTACCAAATAAATCTCATAAAATCTCTAAAATCCATAGAAATAGTTTCAGTATTATACTTTGATATACAAACATGTTTGAGCAAAATCAAAATATGTTACAAACATTTTGAACTATTTTTGGAACTTAGAAATTATAGCTAAAAACAAAAACGGTATTTTTTTCAAATTGGTTTTTTCAAAACTTCTCCAAATACAAAAACAAGATATTTTAAACATTTTTAAAGCATAGAGTGTATGGATATGATCCACTACACATACATGATGAAATATCTATGTTTTTGACAATAAATACTAAAAATAGTTTTGGTTAAAGACATGTAAATTTTGAATACCAAAAACCAAAATGGTATTTTTCCAAAATGAAAACTCTTTTGTATTTTTCCAAAATGAAAATCCTTTTATGAAAACTCATCTAAATCAAGAGTGTGTGTGTATATGGTATACTTGAGCAATCCACCAACTATTCTATCCTTTACATTTTATCTAAAACAAAATCTTAACTAAAACAAACCTAGACACAAGTCTTGATCTTGAAGGTCTTCACTTGAAGTCTTCACATCTTCTTGACTTGGTCCAAACTTGATCCAAAGAGACTCCTCTTGAGTACTTGATGTGGTTTTGATGCATAGGCTCTTGAATCAAACCGTTTTAGCTCCAAAACTTGACTTTAAGTCATTTGTTGAAGCTACACACCTATTAAGATCTTGATCACAAATCTAAGACTAAATAAATACAAGATCATTAGTACTATAACTACATGAGTTGATCATCATCAAAACTAGAGTGATGGGCCTTTGGGCCAACAATCTCCCCCTTTTTGATGATGACAAAACTCATGGAGTTATATATGCATGGATTAAAGTAAAGCTTCAAAAAAAGCTCCCCTTAACTCATGCATCACAAGAAATAAATAGATATGGCAATGAAGCACTTAAAACTAAACAAACATGTATGCAATCATAATGAGATAAACATGCCAATCAAGCATAAAACTCATCAAATTCTTTTCTCCTTTTTGCAAAACAAAGTAATATGCATAACCAAAAATTCTTCTCCCCCTTTAATGTATAAACTAAGGAAAACATGCATATATACTAAAATACTTCTTTCCCTTTTGTCAATCATCAATAAAGGGTTAAAGTAAACACAAAACAATGTTCTCACTCTTTTTGTTTGAAACAAAAATCAATAAAGGGATGAACTCAAATCATTTCATAAAAGATATATGCGATATACATTCATGAAGAGGAAGACGCTAAGTTAACTTCCCTACATACATGCATTACATGAAGAAGGGATGACAAGCCCTAATTCACATAACACATACTATGCAATGCATAAGAGGAGATGTAAAGCTCCCCCTATACACGTGTACCGCAAAAAGAAGAGTTGTCAAGCTTCTCAATATAAGATACACTCAACATGAATCTATATGTAGAAGAGATGTTAAGCTCCTCTTGCATATAAGCAATACACATCAAAACATCTTAATATTTCTTATTAAAACAAAATTTTGAATTTTCTCAATAAAAACAAATTTTGAGATATCTTAGTAAATAAAATTTTAAGATACCAATTGTAAATAATCATTACAAATTTTGAATTTTAATTGTAATTGAAACATCTTACCAATTGAAATAAGAAAGAAATTTTGATACAAATTGTCATCTTGATACCAATGAAAGAAAGTATTTTATATTTTGATACCAATATAAATTTTCATGGATACTAATTGAAACAAATAAATCAATAGATACTAATTGAAACATATTGTGCATTTTGATGTCAATAAAAATATCAATTGTAAAAAAAATAACAATTGAAGATAATGCATAAGCTTATATAAAAGATACCAATTGAGAAATCAATTGAAAATTAAGAT
This sequence comes from Agave tequilana, assembly GCA_038442645.1. NCBI lineage: Eukaryota > Viridiplantae > Streptophyta > Magnoliopsida > Asparagales > Asparagaceae > Agave > Agave tequilana. The sequence continues at coordinate 46,392 of JAVJIF010008838.1, read as the reverse complement.
TTGAATTAAGCTTAGCATAAACATACTTTGTGCTTTTAACATATAAATATCTTGAAAATCAAGAACAAACAAATCATATATATGTATGAAAAGAGAATACCAATAGAAATTGATATTATTTGAAATGAAGCATACATATATAGAAAAAAAATATGAGTATATACAAAATAAATATCAATTGAGATATCAATTGAAAATAACAATGTAAATCAAGTATATAACTCATACTTACCACCCTTTTTATGCACAAGATAAAAGATTTTCCAATAAAGCTTACAAGGCGTACTCGCCCATCCGTCCTCCCTTAAAAGGGGTAGGTAGGGGTTTTCAAAAATAGGTGTTTGAAAATATTTTTAGCATTGAAAATCACTACCAAATGAAGAACAATAACTAGTTAAAAGTAATTTATAAAAATCTAGTTAAAGATCCTTCAAAACATGAAGCCAAATCATATGTATATCATGAAACATGCTAAATACATAAAGTTTGACACTCGAAATCTATAAGGCTCAAAAATAATCATGAAATAAAGTCATGAATAAACAAATAAGGTGTGAGTGTACAGAATCATGTAATTAGCATTTTCATGAAAATAGTTAAGGGAGCTTAAACAAATATCATTTTATCAAACAAAAATCATGAAAATTCATTTTTCATCTTTAAAAACAAACTTTTAGGTATATGTATGTTTTTATCTAAAACTAATAATATGCATACATATTCCAAACATAAAAAGAGTCCATAAAATAAATTGCATGAAGGCAAATGACTCAAGGGTATACATGTATATTAATTAGATTTGAATACAAAATACATATACATGAAGTAAAACATAAAAATAGGCAAAACAAGTGTAAATGAGGAAATCATCAAAACTAGGCTATACATGTGCATGTAGTGAGTATAAATGAACAATGAAGTGCAAACATATATGAATCAAATGTTGCTCACTACTTGTACAGGTATATACACAAGTTTTGATAAAAACTACATTTAAACTAGTATTTACCACATGAAGCACAATCATAAAAACAAACATGCTAAAAATCATCAATTATAAAAGCATGTAAATAAACTAGGAGTTTTAGAGATAGTACCAACATATGAACTACACTCTAATTCTTCAAAACATGGTGGTCGTCCCATCAAAACTCCTTGATAGCGGTGCATCAAATGTGTGTCCATCAAGTCCATGTGCATCCATCATCAAGGCACCAACTCTCTCACGTCGTGTGAGAGCCCGCACCTACATCAAATACACAAGATGGGAATTTTGGTACCCATTTTCTTTTGTGTCCATGGGGGTTGGCATCTAATGGAACCCAAATATTTTTCATATCAAAATAATATGATGCATCTTATCAAAACAAAACTTTGCTAAATGGCCTTTGCGACCACAATGTGTACACTTGTACACTCTAGAATGCATATGTGTATGAGTGTGATCGTGGCGTGCAAATGTGCATATGCATGATGAAGGTGATGTGCATGAACATGTGGAACTTATTACCTTGAAAACAAGGTTTCCAATCTCTTATGATTAAATGCACATTTGCTCAAAGTTGAGCTCAAACAATCAATTTTATTTTTCAAAAATTTAACTTCATTTTTATCAATGGTTGTGACATGAAGAGCATGATCAACAATCTTTTTCTTTTTAGAAACATTTACTTTTTTTTCAATAATTTTTCTTTTTAAAGAAGTGTTTTCATTTAAAGCAACTTCTTTTTGTTTTTCCACCAAAACAATTTTATTTTTCAAAGAAGTGTTCCTTCACGAAGATCATTCAATTTAGAAAGCAAGGAATATTTCAGTTTTCAAATATTCATTTTCTTTTGAAACATTTTCAAATTTAATTTGAAAAGAATTTTTTTCTTTTAACATGCAATCAAATTTATTTTTCATTTTCTTGTTGTCCTTTTTAAGCAATTCATATTTTTCAAGGAGTTGTTGACAAAAAGATTCAAGCTCATTATATGGCATATCAACATCCTCTTCTACCTCGGATTCGGTAGTTACCTCAAGGGGGTTATCCCCTTAGACCATGTAGTACACGTTGGAAGTGTCACTTCTAACATCCGAGTCGCTCCCCGCATAATATTGTTCATTTTCGCTAAGGGAGATCAAAGAGTTCCATACTTCAAAAGCCGAATCAAGATTAGCAACCCTAGATAAATAATCATCATTTAGGGTAGATCTTAAAGCATGTAGGGATTTTGCATTAGCCTCAATATTTTTGCCATTTAAACAATATGAATCTTTAATAGTGGCAAAATAAACATGAATCCCTAAGGCTTTGAGGTACAAAGACATCTTAACCTTCCAAGTTTGGATGTTAAGGATGTCAAAAGTGAGAGGTGATATGAAATCCATGGTGTGTGTACAAATATTGTGATTATCTATAAAATAAGGATCTTTAACTCTAGGTTGTAAGACCCGAATCAAGAGCACTTGGCTCTGATACCAATTGTAAATCACCTAGAGGGGGGTGAATAGGTGATGAGCTAATCTAATGGTCAATTAATGCGGAATTAAAACTTCTTAAATGCAAACTAAAAACTTCTTAAACTAAACACCAAGTATAAGAGTGTAGCCGGATTCTCCGTGAATGGCTCATGACTAACTCCTCAAGATTCCTCTAAATAAGAGTTGAGGTGCCGCGTTGGCTCTCTTGGCTGAATACAAGTGTTAGCAAACAATCCCCAAGCATATAACAGTATGAGCATAAATATATATCAAGCATATAAAGATGAAAGCAATATAAGCATGCAAGATATAAACAAGTAAGAGATAGAGAGAGAGAGCAATCACAAACACGGGATATTTGTTTCGAGGTTCGAGCACACTTGCTCTACGTCTCTGCCTTCAACACTTGAAGGATTTCCTCTATAAACCGATCCCACCGGATCACTCGGTGCCGCAACACCTATAAGGAGTTCCCACTAGAACTTTTGGACTCTCTAGTCCCTCTCTTGTTCCCGAACACACCGCAAGCCCACAAGCTCACCGAGGCCGCACCTCAAACACTGAGTTCACACTAGAACCCGAAACAATGCGAACACACACATCCACCTCTTCAAAGAAAAGATGAAGTCTTTGGTGATCACAACACTTTGATCACATAAAAACAATCTCACAGTAACACTCCTATAGGTAGATATAGCAATGGATAGCTCGAGTGTTGTGTGAGAAAACTAGGATTAAAATGGTGGAGGAAAACTTAAGAAATCACTTTTTAATACACTCTTAAAAATCTCTCCTTTTGATATGGCAATTTTGGCTCTTAAACAAGTGGAGATAAACACCTAATAGAGTTGGAAAAACTGGCTCAAAACCCACTTTAAAATCTTGTATAAAACAACTCTCAAATGGGGTTTATATAGGCCCAAGAGAATCTGCCAGTTGGCAGCTGACTAGGCCCAGAATGGCCTTCCGGTCGACCGGCCGGTCGACCGGCCAACGGTCAAAAAGTGACCGTTGAGCCTTCCGGTCGACCGCGCAGTCGACCGTGCCCTGAACCAGAGAGCAACGGCTCCCTGGCTGGTCGACCGCCCGGTCGACCGGGGCAACCCGAGAGTGGGTTGCCTTCAGTCGGTCACCGCTCGGTCGACCGGCCAACTGATATGGCTTTGTGCACGTTTGTGTGCACGTCCGATCGACCGTTCTGGTCGGACGGCTCCTGGTCCGATTGACCGGTCGGTCGGCCGCCAGGGCCTGGCAGACAGAATTTAGGGATTAGAAAACTAGGGTTTTTAATTACCAAATAAATCCCATAAAATCTCTAAAATCCACAAAAATAGTTTCAGTATTATACTTTGATATACAAACATGTTTGAGCAAAATCAAAACATGTTACAAACATTTTGAACTATTTTTGTAACTTAGAAATTTTAGCTAAAAACAAAAACGGTATTTTTCCAAATTAGTTTTTCCAAAACTTCTCCAAATACAAAAACAAGATATTTTAAACACTTTTAAAGTATAGAGTGTATGGATATGATCCACTACATATACATGATGAAATATCTATATTTTGGACAAAAATACTAAAAATAGTTTTGGTTAAAGACATGTAAACTTTGAATACCAAAAACTAAAATGGTATTTTTCCAAAAAGAAAACTCTTTTGTATTTTTCCAAAATGAAAATCCTTTTATGAAAACTCATCTAAATCAAGAGAGTGTGTGTATATGGTATACTTGAGCAATCCACCAACTATTCTATCCTTTACATTTTAACTAAAACAAAATCTTATCTAAAACAAACCTAGACACAAGTCTTGATCATGAAGGTCTTCACTTGAAGTCTTCACATCTTCTTGACTTGGTCCAAACTTGATCTAAAGTGTTAGACTCCTCTTGAGTACTTGATGTGGTCTTGATGCATAGGCTCTTGAATCAAACCGTGTTAGTGATCAGGGGAAAACCGCGCACAAAAAGTCTATGTTTTGAAATCAAGATTTAAAGTGTGTGCGCTTTGGCTTCCTCGATACTTCCGTTATAGCATAGAGGCTAAAACGAGTCGAATTCACAAGGATGAGAGGCGATAGAAGCTTTACTGTTTGATTCACGTGCTTGTTAAAAAGTTCTTCAAAGTTTTAAAGAATGAAAAGAAAAGAAAAGAAAGAATGAAAAGAGAAGTACGGTGAAAACAAAGAAGTGAGAAACATAAAAAAGAATATGTTTGTGATTTTTGTATGTCTAAAACAAAGTGAAAAAGAAAGAAAACCCATGGCTACTAACTACTAATGACTCCACCAACATGCTAACCTCTTAGTGATAGTTGCCTCACATGTATCATTGGCCATCACCAGTCCTTGGTTCGAGAGCTATTCAAAGCATGACCCATATGTAACTCATCACAACCCAACTCTGCAAAACAAGTTCAAGGTACACTTAAATTATCAAAATCCGATAAGATCATGCATGAAGTTAAGTAATGTTAGCTTGTTAGTGGTTAGGAAGTTAGAGTGTTAGATCCATCATCATGAGTCATCAATTTCTCTTGCAAGAGCAAGGCTAAAACGAGGCTATTAGATTCATGTGGATTATCATAATAGGAGTTAACAAGTTGGTTGTTAGTAGTTAGTGTCATGAGAGAAAAGATTAGCTACACATGTAAAAGAGATTAGAGAGAAGAAAACAAAGATAAGGTAAGAGAGCACCTTTCATAGATTGTCACCTTCTATTACAAGCACTCTTGCTTCCCAACATGTACCACTCTCTCTCCCTATTACAAGATCAACAAAATGAAAAATACAATGGGGAAGAAGAAGAACTAACCTAACATAAACTAAACTACAACATGGAAATGAAAAAACTACCCTAAAACTCTGTATATCTTTGCTCTAAAACCCCAGGGGGTATTTATAGCCACCAGGGAAGAGGGGGGCCAGGGGACAGGCCCTGGCCCAAAACGCGGCCGGGGCCGTGGCCATACTGGGGCCGAACGCGCGGTGCTTCGAGCCGCGTGCGGTCCCGTCTGTCCCCTGTCAGGCCCTGTGCCCGGTTTCTTCTTTGCAGCCCCTGGTTTTCACAGAATCAGCTCTCTAGGTCAATGACTATCTTTAATAGGCTTTTAATCACCAATTAAATGGTGATTTAGGGTCTTCTCTTCATTGCACACCATGAACCTAGAATCAAGCAAGCAAAACTTTATTAGCTGAATTTAATATGAAATTAATGTGAAGATGTGATACAAATTATGCAAAATTAGAGACTAATCACACCCCCACACTTATCTTTTGCTTGTCCCCAGCAAAACAAAAAACTAAGGTATTATTACACACTTTCGCAGGTGACGCGATTGCACTGAGCATGTGCAACAAGCCGTTAAACCTCTAAGTTTCCCCTAGAGGAGGAGTTTTATCTCCTGACGGTTTTCAGCGGATACACCCACAAAATTCATAAAGAAAGAAATCAAATGTTAGTATTTTGAAAACACATTTTGAAATAGAGAAAAGTATTGAAATATTTTTGCGAAAATATAAGTGATCTAAGGTCATAGGTTAACTAGAAATTGTTCTTTCTTAAACTAAGTCAAAATGCAAAATATCTTGTTATAAATTAAATGTAAGAATTTAAAATTGAATTAACTCTTTGATCTTTCATAAAATTCTTAGAAAAATATGCACTTTGTTAAATGTGAAGATTTTTGGGATATCGACTCAAACTTTCATGTCATTTATTTAATATATATTATTTATTTATTTATTTATTTTTTCTTCCCTTAGTTTTTCTTAGGCTTTCTTATTTATCCAGGTAGTGAGCCTTTAGCCGGTGACTCCCAAACCAGATGGTCTTAGGGCACCAGATGAGAAAACATCCCTTGGACTTAAGGACTCGAGTAAATAAGGCCACAAAACTAAAGGGGGTTATTTTATTTTTTGTTCACCATTTTAGGTATGAATAATCATGCTTCCTGAAGCATAATTACCCAACTTCAATATGTAATTTTTATTATCATGATTTTTTTTAATATATATTTTTTATGACATTTTAAGTCTTTGTTTCAATCCCAAAAATTGTGTAAGTGTGGAGTGCATAAATCTAAGGCAAAAAATTCAAGATCAAATTATCTTTTCAATCTTACTTTCTTATCCTATAATTTAGACAAGATCTATTATTTTAACTTGGTTTAAAAGTTCATAATTTTAGGTCTTCCTAATTCCTAAGATAATCTTAATTTTCTTAAAAATAAAGCAAAACTATTTATCTTGTTTCAAAAAGTTTTGTATAAAGAGAAAAAGATTTTTTTTTAAATTTTTTAAATTAAAAAGAAATATAAAGGAAAGAAAATTTAAAATTACCTATGTTAGTAAACCCTCCCCCGTACTTATCTCAGGCATTGTCCTCAATGCATCGTGAATGTGTAAATACATGAAACAAATGGAGAGGGAAGGAAGATTACCTCAAGGGGGTGGCTCCGGTGGTGGTCTGATTTGGCCAAGCGTTGCGACCCAATCAAATAGCGGGGATCTTGCAGGAACCCACCAATGATCTCTCTAATGACCCAATAAAAGAATGATGGATTGAATGGTCTTATTGAAAATTTTATCCCCATCTAATTTCTAATTTTCAAAAATAATGACTGAGTCATTTTCTTCAACATTCTTGTCCAACAATGACGGGTGATTTTGAGAGATGATTGATTTGGACTCAAATGGAACAGGAACAAAAACCAACACCAACACGGGAAGTTGATCAGATCAAGTCGAGAGTCAACAATGAGAGTCGAAATTGGCTCAAAAATAGGGTCCAAACCAAAGAATGGATATTCACACATTTTCCCCATGAATGAAGTGTGATCATGAGAGATTGGTGATTCTATTTCACGGTGTACTGGTACAGGATTCAAGCTGACTCCGAAATAGAGAAAAAATATGGTAAAGATACCGAGGTCATTATTGAATCAAAAAGTGAAATAGAATGACCAACTTGAGGTTCAGGATCACTTACAAGCTCAAGTTCAATTTCGGAAAGGATAACTTGCCAAAATGTCAAGGTGGTTTTCAAGATTTTGGGCAAGTTCAAATGGATGTAATGAAATTGAATCTTGATTTTTGTCCATAGAAAGAATGTGAATGGGTGAAATGATCGAGTCATGTTCAGGAATGATGGGAATCAAAACTGGCTCAAGAACGTCACTTAGTTTAGGTAACACTACAGGAGTCGATAGTGATTTAATGAACGGACTCGATTGCTAACTTGAAGCTCATGTTCACATTCATCTTCAAGTTCAATTTCAGGAAATGGATAACTTGCCAAAGTATCAGGAATTGGATATTGGTCAAGTTCGGGTTGGTATGATGAAATTGAAGCTGGATTTCCAAAATGGCAAGATTCTTGAACATTTGATGGACATGGGAAATCAATCGTATTTTGCATTATACGCTCGTCTCTTGTACGAATTCCATAGTTTTTTCCCATAATGATTTTCCTTTGAGTTGTTCTGGGAAAGACTACATGAATTTTGAAAATTTTGTGGACATGATGAGGTCATATTGTTTTCAAATTGTTTTTGGGCCTCTATCGCTTCTTCCAAAGTCCTTTGCAACGATGATTTTTCTTCAGTAGGTGGTTCAGGAAAAGGAGGATAGGAAGAAGAATCAGGGAATGAACTTTGTGAAAATTGTGGACAAGACAGTTGAAAACTTGACTCGGGGGAGGTGAATCACCATGGACTCTGTGAAGAGTTGAAATTATTTTGAAAATTATGGTCATATGGTTGGGGATATGGGTCATATTGATTCGGATAATCCCAACCCGGCATATATGGTTGGTTCATGTTGTACATTGCCGGGTCAGAGTTATCTGAGTCAAATGAGGTCGGGGTGAAATATGGATTCATATTATAATTGAAAGAATTGTTCTTATTAAAATCCATATCACAATTTACAAAAAGAAAAACAAACAAACAAACAAACAACAAAGAAAAAGAAAAAGAAAAAAAAAGAAAAAGAAAACAAGCCTATGCTAGGGTTGACTTAGACCTAAACGACTCCTAACTGGTTAGACTATCCACGGGGGTTATATTGTGGGAAGCTGACCACGAGTTAATCGGCCAGGTAGGGGCAAGATCAATTGAAGGTATCCGTGCCAGAGCAACAGGCCTAATTATGCCAAGCTACTGTTTTTCGAGGTTTCGCCTCTCAATCCCCAACCTTAGATACCAATTTAGCAAGAGTCAAATTCTAACAACTTCCCCCTTAGGTCAATCTCCTAAATGAGTCTGAGATGTCTCCAGGGGTCAACATCTAGCAATTTTTATTAGGCTTGGGTTGTGTGAGTGGGGAGGTGATTTTTGGGCTAAGGGAGGGTAATGACTTCCCTACCTTATGTTGTATTGGGTATTGCCCTTAAGTTAAATTTGTGCAAGTGTGCAATATAGATAAGCATGAACAAAAAAAATGAGTAAATCACTGAAGTGTTTGTCCTATACTATATGCAATGCCATATGTACACCTCCTACCACAACAACATAAGAACAAAATACAGTATATTGGAATAAAAATTGACACGTGCCTAGATGCAAATGTCTAAACCGTTTTAAAGCATCCAATTTCTGTATTTTACTTCTTAAAATTTATTTATGGTGTACAAGTGATAAAAATTTGCAGCAGAATATAAGAATGTATCAGAAGTTACCCAACACACTTGAGCAAGTGTGGACTTCTGCAACGCTAAAACTTTAACCTGCATACCAAAAAAACAAAGAAGAAAAGTTAACAAAAGCGTGAAATCAAACCGTTCCCATCCCCGGCAACGGCGCCAAAATTTGATCGGGGGAAAATCGCACAAAAAGTGTATGTTTTGAAATCAAGATTTAACGTGTGTACGCTTTGGCTTCCTCGATACTTCCATTATAGCATAGAGGCTAAAATGAGTCGAATCCACAAGGACGGGAGGCGATAGAAGCTTTACCGGTTGATTCACGTGTTTATTAAAAAGTTCTTCAAAGTTTTAAAGAACAAAAAGAAAAGAAAAGAAAGAATGAAAAGAGAAGTACGGTGAAAACAAAGAAGTGGAAACATAGAAAAGAATATGTCTGTGATTTTTGTATGTCTAAAACAAAGTAAAAAAGAAAGAAAACCCATGGCTACTAACTACTAATGACTCAACCAACATGCTAACCTCTTAGTGATAGTTGCCTCACATGTATCATTGGCCATCACTAGTTCTTGGTTCAAGAGCTATTCAAAGCATGACCCATATGTAACTCATCACAATCCAACTCTACAAAACAAGTTCAAGGTACACTTAAATTATCAAAATCCGATAAGAGCAGGCATGAAGTAAAGTAATGTTAGCTTGTTAGTGTTTAGGAAGTTAGAGTGTTAGATCCATCATCATGAGCCATCAATGGCTCTTGCAAGGGCAAGGCCAAAACGAGGCTATTAGATTCATATGGATTATCATAACAGAAGTTAGCAAGTTGGTGGTTAGTAGTTAGTGCCATGAGAGAAAAGATTAGCTATACATGTAAAAGAGATTAGAGAGAAGAAAATGAAGATAAGGTAAGAGAGCACCTTTCATAGATTGTCACCTTCTATTACAAGCACTCTTGCTTCCCAACATGGGCCACTCTCTCTCCTTATTACAAGATCTACAAAATGAAAAATACAATGGGGAGGAAGAAGAACTAACCTAACCTAAACTAAACTAAACTACAACATGTAAATGAAAACTATCCTAAAACTCTGTATATCTTTGCTCTGAAACCCGGGGGGGTTTATAGCCACCAGGGAAGAGGGGGGCCAGGGGACAGGCCCTGGCCCAAAACGCGGCCGGGGCCGCGGCCATACTGGGGCCGCGTGCGGTTCCGTCTGTCCCCTGTCAGGCCCTGTGCCCGGTTTCTTCTTTGCAGCCCCTGGTTTTTACCGAATCAGCTCTCTAGGTCAATGGCTATCTTTAATAGGCTTTTAATCACCAATTAAATGGTGATTTAGGGTCTTCCCTTCATTGCACACCATAGACCTAGAATCAAGCAAGCAAAGCTTTATTAGCAGAATTTAATATGACATTAATGTGAAGATGTGATACAAATTATGCAAAATTAGAGACTAATCAGTTAGCTCCAAAACTTGACTTTAAGTCTTTTGTTGAAGCTACATACCTACTAAGATCTTGATTACAAATCTGAGACTAAATAAATACAAAATCATTAGTACTATAACTACATGAGTTGATCATCATCAAAACTAGAGTGATGGGCCTTTGGGCCAACAAAAGGAAGGATCCGGAACTTACCGGTGACGTCCGTCTTCCCAAAGTGGATCATCTCGGATACGCGACTACCGACCTCTTCTTGGAACGCGCATCAGCTGCTTTAATATGTTCCTCCTGCTTATGATCAAAGCTTCAATTCAAAAATCAAGGGGCAAGTTTTTATTCTCCTTCATCATGACGAAAGAATCGGGAACACAGTACACTGCAATGCAAATAGGAAACAAGTTAGCATCAATAAAAAAGGGAGGGACGAAATACTAAGTTAAAGTTTTATTCTTTGGGCGAAGCTATCCAGATCCGACTCTTTTATGTCCTGAGGATATGCTTCAAATAAGCAGAGGATATCCTCGCTTGCACGGCAACGCTAGACCAGTTTAGTATAAGCCAAGTCTTAGCTCCACCCCAGGCAATTAGGCCGGAGAAACCTAAAAAAGGACTAAGTCCTAGCCTTGCCTATATGGCTAGGCTAGATTGGCCCGGAAGGGCGCAGCCTTAACCCCACCTATATGGAAAGACTGGCTCAACCTTGAAGAGGCCAAGTCATAACCCTCACCTATATGGCAGATTTAACAGATCAAGGCAGGAACTTCGCGTGGAAAGATCCTGTGCCTGACAAGCAAGAATGCTAGCTTCGCTGGGAAGCTTGAAAATAGGGCTGAAACTCTTCTCTGAAAGTCAGCCAAATGCAAAGACCAAGGGAATTGAATCCCTAAGATAGCTGATAAAGTTAAAAAAATTAAGGGAGATAAACTCCCTAAAAGTCACTGATAAATCTCTAATGACCGAGACTCACTGACCCTTGGTCGGGTAATGACCAGAGTGAGCATCCTCACTACTTCAGGGACTTCAGTCTCCTTGCATGGGCAATGAGGAGATGTCAGAAAGAGGAAAATATGTTTCTCTAAGAAGGACTACAAGCCCCTTATTTATAGGCCTTATGTCCTGGTCATGCCACTGCCACTTCAAGTCTAGAAGCGCGGGTGAAGTTAAAGCATTTTAAATGCTTACCCTCGAGAAAGGGAATAGTTCCTCTCGTAAATATGTATGAAGTTAATTAAACTTCGGAAAAGGGAATGATCTCCCTCATAAATGCATGGGAAGTTATTCAAACCTTGAAAAAGGGACAATTCCTCTCGTAACTCGTAAAAGCGGCTGGCCTTAGGAACGAAACGTCGCTCCATCACAGTAAGCGTGAGGATAATGCTCATATTCCAACCCGGTTTGAAGCAAAGCTACTTCAGGAAGCCTAAAGACGAAGATACCTAGAAGCACGAAGCTACACGGAAGCGGATTGTTACAATTCCTTAGTGAACCTATTCTAGCCTGAAAATGGGGCTAAAGGCAAAGTTGAACTCAACCACCAAGGCGACGTTCACATTCACATACCATTGATCATCAATCAAAGCAGTTCAAAGTATATCAAAATCTGAACCATTCCTTTGCAGATTTACGAAAACTTTGAAGGGGATCTTGTTGACACTCTAAAAAGAAAGAACTCTATATTTATCTTCAAGCAGTCTGAATGATGTTTAACTTATAGACATTTACAAAAGATAAGTAGAAGACAAGCTGACGATTAGGGATAAGATAACGACTCAGATTTTACTGATCTAGTGAAGCAGACAGTAAGCCAAAGTAGTCCTTGAAGAGATCCAAACAGGTTTAAGATGCTGAGTTAGCTCAACACTTAGCCTCACATTAGCCCCAAGGGGGTAGCCTCGCCTGAGAGGCTAAGCTTGTCTAGGTTCGCTATGAAGCTCCACAGGGAGCTAATTTATAGCTTCGCCCAGCTTCCCTGCGAGCTTCGCTCGAAGATTTTCATCTAGCCCCACTAGAGGCTGATCCAAGAGCTTCGCGCTAGAAGCTTTAACCCTAATTTTGCTGAAAGGAAAAAAGGGTTTAGCTCCATAATGAGCTAAACCTGCCTTCGCAGGGAACTATGAAGGTAACTTCGCTGAAGCTCTAAAGCTGAAGCTTAACTTCGCATGACTTAGCTCTGCAACGAGCTTTACCAGGTCATCAACTGACCATTTCATATGGAGGATTAATGGGTGAACCCCACTAATTTAGTGGGATTAATGCCACTTTAAGTGGGCAGTTACACCCACCCAATTCGTCCCACATTAAGTGGAGACAATTATGCCTCAACGGTAGGGAGGAGTTCGCACAAAAACTCTCTAGCTTCGCTGGAAGCTCGCAAGCAGCTTCGCTGCAAGGTTATTTGCAGCCTCGCGCGAAGCTAAAGACTAATTCAGCCTAGTTGAATTCAAGGGGACGGTTACAATGCATGTCGATTATAAATAGTCCTTGCTGTGCCAAACAAAGGGCACATACACGGAAGAGAGGAGATTGGCTTAGAAAAAGTCAAGAGCAAAATTCTTAGCAAAAGGGCTCTACTGATCTTTTGCTTTCAATTATTTGATTCCTCGAACCAAGCAAGAAGGAAATCCTATTAGGAGGCAGTTTGTCACTGATCGATTGCATCGTCAAAGGAATAAAGTGATCGCGAGCTGATCTGACTCCCACCGGCACACTTCCTCAAAAATCTCAGAGGAGATCTACTTGTAATTTTTTTTTCTTTCTGTAAATAATTACTTGTAATTTTGCTCCTCGATCTCTTTTGTAAGTTTTCCCACGAACCAATTTTCAATGGAAAACAATCATTAGCACTATAACTACATAAGTTAGTCATCATCAAAACTATAGTGTAGGCCTTTGGGCCAACACCACCTTCACCAACTGCTGCAGCACCCCACTTCGACTGGGACAGCTGATATCAGAGGAGACCAGGCCATGTCCAGAACTATCTCCATCATCGCTCAAAAGAAGTCAGCCTGGAGGTCAATGACTTCAAAGGCAGTCTCCGAGGAAGAGCTCCCCGAGTGAAAGAAGCTAAAGCTCATTGCTACTGAATAAAAATCACAGTGCGACGATGGCCCAAACTTTGACTCTTCCTCTGAGTTAGTTGCTTCCGAAAATAGATCAGAGGAGGAGGCCAAGCTGTTCCATGCAAACTCTCATCACCGAGAGCGAGTTCTCCGGATAGGCACGAAGCTTTCTGCCCATGAGAAGGATTATTCAGGAAGTTCTTGTCCGTGAACCTTGATGTATTCGCATGGTTACCCACAGATATGCCAGGGGTGGATCCCTACATTATCTGCTATATATAAGCTGTCTATCCTCCTCGAGGCCAAATCGGTGAAACGTAATCCATAGAAGATGAATGCAGAACGTCCCCGAGCGTTGAACAATGAAGTTGACTGACACCTCAAGGCCAGCGTCATCTGAGAGACTCTTTACCCAGACTGGCTCTCAATCCAGTTCTAGTGAAGAAAAAATAAGAAGTGGAGAGTCTGCATCGACTTCACCGACTTAAATAAGACCTGGACCAAAGATAGCTTCCCGCTGCCCAGCGTAAACCAAATGGTCGATGCGACAGTGGGCCACAAACTCCTCAGCTTCAAGGATACCTCACTACTAGAAGGTAATTGCGTCAAAAATTTGCGTCAAAAATCTCCACTTTGCGTCAAAATTTTTTGTTTTGCATTAAATTTTTGCGTCGAAAATGTTCGACGCGAAACACCTCGACGCAAATATTGCGTCAAAAATCTGATAAAAAATTTATTTTTTAAATTTCTGTAAATTTAAAAATTGCGTCAAATTTTTGACGCAATATTTGCTATTTGTGGAAAATTTTTGATGCAAATAGGTAAAAAAAATTAATTTTAAAAGTCCTGTAATTGCGTCAAAAATAAATTTTGCGCAATTTGTAATTATAGAAGTTATGGAGAATGTGAAATTTTTTTGTGTAAAAATACAACTTGTGCCTTCGTTTACGTTAAATTTATAAATTCGACTGAATTATTAGTCAATTGCATCAAATTTCTTATTTTCGATGCAATTATGGACCAATAATTGCGTCAAAAATAATAAATTTGACCAATTCGTTGACTTTTTTTTAAAAAAAACTACAGCACACGTGCTACATCCATCCATACATACATCTCAAAAATGAATTTATACATCAATTATGGATTTATATATAAACAACTATTCACCGATCTCACACAAGCACCAATCTCAACCAAACATCAACTAAATAGAATAATAACCAAATACAGTCTCACCAAATAGAATAATAGCCAAACACCAATCTTATCAAAGTCCAAGTAATCTTAGCATGTATAAATAACAAACAAAAGTCAAAATACCAGTAATATCAATCATGATCATATCACGCAATCTTGCCAAAGCTTCGTTGTCGTCCCATTAGCACAATCGTTGTCCGTGCTGCTAGATTGCCTGGCACTTTATTGACTCATCATAAACTGGGTCATGAACTGCTGTATCTCTCTTTGAGCATCCTCTAAATTGGCAATTCTCTGACGATCAGTCTCCAACTGCTGCCACATGGCCTCCGACTACTGTCACATGGCCTCCGATTGCTACCTCAGGGTCTCCGATTCCGGCCTCATAGCTTGAACTTGCTGCTTATGTTGGGCGGTGTAGGCGTTTCTCCCAGTAGGCCTGATGCCTCTGGGAACATCCACGAGCAGCCCCAGCCTCATCACACATCCAAATGTCTCAACAGTCGCTCGTGTGCTAGGGTGTTCTCGTTGTGGCCATCTGCTATCACTGCATCATAATGCCTCTCGAGCTGGAGCTAAAAATTAATAAAAGCATTAAAAGTGTAATTAGATTTCTATCATCTTATAAACTATAAGGATATATAAAGAAACTTTTAATACTTACACTGGCATACATGACTTCATCGGTGACTGGCTTGCCTCGGGTATGAGGTATGGGAAGCTCGCCCTCAGAAGAATCGAGTACATCCATCTTCAGGAATTTATTTTTGTAGATCTCCTTTGCGTTTGGCTCCCTCCCGCGGGCGTCTCTCTATTAGAAATACAAGAAACTTAAAAAATTTAAATTAACTTTAAAAGCAAATATGGTATAAAACTAAATGAATATAAATTTATACTTACAAATTTGCCCTTCCACATATAAAGAGCGTCTCTACTCATCCTATGCAGCAAGTTATTTGCAGCGCAAGAGGCTTTCCTTTTTTTCCTCTTCGACTACAAATTTAAAAATAAAAAAGTTAGTTAATATACCATGTATAATATATAAATAATTCATAACTTTATTATTTTATCGAGCCACTCCTGTCGTCCTGACTGTTCTTTTCATATGTCGCTGAGAGATTCAGCCAAGCCTCATTGTCGACTCTGTCCGATTGCAATGCAGAAGTCTGAGCTATGGAACCCTAGCAGCGATCGAAAATGCGACGCAGGGAGCAGCTCTTGTTGTCATTCCACTTTTTCGTGCACTGTCGTTGAACCACTTGCAAATTTTTTTGAGAATATACCCACTTATATTACATATTTGTTGTCACATTCTCATATTTATTGTATAATAAACTCTGTTTTTTAACATTATTTTTGTATAAATAATGTGCATGCCTTTACTAATGAAGAAGGAGAGAGATAAAACCCAATAGCCCAATTAAATTCAGAATTAAATTATATCAAGAATTGGGGCAAAAATTTAGAAGATAAGCTAAAGATCAGAAAAACCATAGAGATAATATCAAATGAAAATCAGTTAATTTTAGATTTTTATAAATTCATTTTGCTTAGCTGAAGATCAACAGAGATATTGCTGAATCCATAGCTCAAACAGAAAATCTATTTGGAGATAGAGGAAAACCAGCAAGCAAACAGTGCACGGCCCTTGGATCTGGCCAAGTGGCCAGATCTAGGCTGCAGACATGCTCCCTTTATCTCTACGCTCCTTCTCCTTCCATTTTGCTTATAAATACTAGTATTTTTGAAGTCAAAAGGGCACCACACTGCAGAGAAAGACCTTATGGTAGGTTTTTGTTCTAGTTTAGTTTTGATTTTTCTTTTTCTTTAAATGTAATTTTATATTTTCTTCATAGCTTAGTTTAGAGAGAGTTTCATGAGAAAAGGAGAAGAAGAATTTTATTTAGAGTGACAGTGAGTGTAGTCTTCTTCTAAAAGATCTATATTGAGAGTGATAATCAATATATATTCCTCCTCTTCTTCATCGTTACTCAATCTATTAGATTGCTGCTTTATTTCTTCTCTTGTTCTGCAACACTTTTATCCTAAGATAAATTTTCTCAAATGATTCAAGGTAAGCATTCATCCAAAACAAGTAAGTTTTCTTTCTTTCTATCTTTCATTTCATTTCTCAGTTTAGAAACACGACTTTAAAGCCAACACTTTTTGCTATTACTTTTCCATTCTTTCTCTTTTAACTAATTAAAAATAACACTATCTTCTTCAATCTCCTTTTCTCCTCTTCTAACACTTTTATTTTTCTTTTCTTTTAAAACTAAGAAGAATACTTTAACCGGTTAATAGTAACTTAGAAAAAACTTACCAAAAGTTTTCATCATAGTCCCTCCTTGTAGATCACGACTCGCATTGAC
Source organism: Agave tequilana (assembly GCA_038442645.1). Lineage (NCBI taxonomy): Eukaryota > Viridiplantae > Streptophyta > Magnoliopsida > Asparagales > Asparagaceae > Agave > Agave tequilana. Next base: position 29,205 of record JAVJIF010008838.1, on the reverse strand, counting down.
ACTTGCTATAGCGGTAGAATTGAGCAATCTAACACATTCCTAAACTTTACATTTTCTGTGCAGGTTCAGACTCGATCAAAATTTGACGTCGTTACTAGGGAGGGACGGTAAGTAATCTTTTTAATTTATTTAATAGTTTAACTATTTTCTTCTCTGTTTTTATGTGCGAGGCTAAATTCTGAAAATCAACAGTTGTAGAACACATATAGCAGCCCTGAGCCTCTGCTCTAGAGAGTAAAGATCAAGGTGAAAGTACACCTAGAGGGGGGGGGTGAATAGGTTTATGGCTAATCTAATAACAATAATGCGGAATTTAAAAAACTAAGTGCAACACACTTAGTGTAACCAAAGGGTGTAGCCGAATTCCCAGTGAAGGGCTATGGACTAACTCCTTTTGATTCCTCTGAATAAGAGTTGAGGTGTTATGTAAAGCTCTCTTGGTTTAACACAAGTATGGCACATAATCAAACCCAAGCATACATACATACATACACACACAGATATATATATATATATATATATATATATATATATATATATATATATTATATATATATATATATATGAACAATATGATGCAATGCTCAATGAGAGAGAGAGAGAGAGATAATGGATCAAATGCAAACACCAAGATATGTTTCGAGGCTCGAGCCACTGCTCTACGTCCCCGCCTTCACACAAAAGGATTTTCACTATATCGTCCACACAAGACTTCCCACACAGGGAACCTCCATTGAGGATTTGAGTAATACAAATCGGGAGTATACAACTTTTCTCTCTAACAATACAACATCTATATAAGAGGCAAGGCACAACACAAATCACCTCTACACTTAGAGGGATGGGCACTTAGCCAAACAAGATCCACCTCACGATAGAGGGATAAGGCTCAAAACCACAACTCCACAACAATCACCTCTACACTTAGAGGGATACTAACACAACCTCTACAATCACCTCTCACTAGAGGGATAACAACATAATCACCTCTCACTAGAGGGATATCACAAAGTAAGGAGGGTTTACAACTCTTGGTGGTATCAATAACCACAAACCAATTTTCTCACAAAATAGATTCTAATAGATAGGATAGATAGATAGCTCAAGTGTGAGAAAAACAAAGAGTTTAGAAAATAAAATCACAAAGAAAAACTCTTAAGAAAACTTCTAGATAGCTATAGAAATGAAGAATAAAACTAATTCTCAAAGACTCTATTTTTCTTTTCTATAATTTTTTCCAACCCTTTAAAACAAATAAAGATTGATCTTTTAAATCAAAAACTCTTTTAAAACTTGTAGCTAAAATACTTAAGAAGATCAGGATTTTTGCTCTTAAAATTGTTGTTTTAAAGAGCCAAAAGAAGTGGGTATTTATAGCCCACAAACAAATCTGCCTGTTGGCAGCAGAAAAGGGAAATTTTGCCCTTTCGGTCCGGCCGGTCGACCGGCCAACGGTCAATTTTCTGAACGTTGTGCCCAGGTCGACCACCCGGTCGACCGTGCCTAGCCAACGATCGACCGCCCGGTTGATCGGCCCCCACCCGAGAGTGGGGTACTCTCAGTCGGTTGACCACGCGGTCGACCAGCCAAGTGGGCGGCCTTTGTGCACGTCCCGTGCACATCGGTCAACCAGCCGGTCGGCTGCCAGTGTGTCTGGGCTGGGATTTATAGGATAGAAAAACTTGTCTTTTTAGTTTCAAATAAATCCCATAAAATCACATAATTTCCACAAAAATAAGTTCTTTTATTATCTTTGAAATACAAACATGCGCGACTAAAATTCAACACATATTATAAACAATTTGAACTATTTTTTTGATATTAAAATTTGGCTTAAATATAAAATCGGTTTCCAAAAACCAAACTTTGAAATGGAAATCTGATTTTCCCAAAACACATGTAAATACAAAAACATGATATTGAAACAACTTTGAAGCATATTGTATATAGATAGAATCTAATATACATATAAAGATTTATATCTATGCTTTTGACTAGAAATCCAAATTCAGTTAAACCGAAAAACCAAAAACCAACAAACTTAAAACATGTGCGTGTATTGTGAACTTGAGCATATCAACACTATATAATCTTTACAATGATCTAAAACATACTAAACTAAACATAATACCGAGGTCTTCTTGTAGAATTCCTTCTCCAAGAGACTCGATCCAAGCACGATCCAACGAGCTTGACTCCAACTGAGTACTAGATGTGATCTTGACACTTGAGCTCTTGAATTAACATGTGAAAGCTCCAAAACACCTTTGTTGAAGCTAATCACCGACTAATATCTTGATCAAATATCTAAAACTAAATATCACAAGATTATTAGCAAACTGTAACTACATGAGTTATTTATCATCAAAACTAGAGTGAAGGGCCTCTGGGCCAACAATCTCCCCCTTTCTGATGATGACAAAACTCATGGAGTTATATATGCATGGATTAAAGTTAAGCTTCATAGAAGCTCCCCCTTAACTCATGCATAGCAATAAACATAAAGATATGCAATGAATGCTCAACACAAACATGCATAAGTAAAGAATGCTTCTCTCCTTTTTCATAAACAAAAACATATGCTTGATATCAATTGTAAAAATAACATACATAAGTGATATCAATTGTAAGTAAACATGCATATAACTCTCAAATTCATTCTCTGAATTTCTAAACATGTGTATAAAACTCAAAAATATTTTCCAAATTTCTCTCCCCTTTTTGTCAATCATCAACAAAGGGGTGAAAACAAATCAAACAATAAAGATATATGCGATATATATTCATGAAGAGGAGAGACGTTAAGTTAACTCCCCTGGCATACATGCATTTATATGAAAAGAGATGACTAAACTCTAACCACATAAAGTATAATATGAAATGTATAAAAGGAGATGTAAAGCTCCTACTACACACGTGTACACATACCAAAAAAGGTCAATCACTTTAATATGACATATACTTAACATGAATCTATATATAGAGAGTTAAGCTTCCTTTGCATATAAGCAATATAAATCAAAACATTATGATACCAATTGAAAAAATATATCAATTTAGGATAAAGGTATACATCGAAACATCATGATACCAATTTCTGATACCAATAAAAAATAACACATTATATGTTTTTGATACCAATTGAAAGATATATATATATAGAAAATTTTGATACCAATTGAAAATAACAATCAATTTCAAAGTAACTTGATACCAAAAGAAAATGTCTTGTAAGTTTTTGATACCAATTGAAAGTAAAAATCAAATTGATTTAGGTAAGCATAACTCATATCAATATAGATACCAACGTAAAATGAAACATGATACTAATATTGATAATGTTAGAATATACTGAAATAAAGTATTTTTCATCATAAGAGTGGGAGTAAGATATAAATTGAAAATGAAATCTATTGAAAGATACCAATTTGAAAGATAAAGCATGAATTTTCTCCCCCTTTATGAAATGTCAATAAAAATCATGCATAAGCTTGTATGATATACCAATTGAAAAATAATTATCATTAAGAACTAAATCAAGCTTAGCATAAACACAATTTGTGCTTTAAGATGTAATAATAAGCACAATCAAATCACTATATATGTATGAAAATGTAAATGCCAATCGAAATTGATACTATTTGAAGTTTGAAGCATACATATATAGAAAAATAAAATATGAGTATACAAACATGAAAATATCAATTGAGATACCAATTGAAATTACAATGAGGATCAAGTGTATTACTCATAATACCTCCCTTTCAGCACATGTTAAAAAGATTTTCAATTAGGCTCACAAGCCAGGTCAGGTCGCCCATCCGTCCGCCTTCGATGGAAGGGTTTTCAAAAAAAATAGGATTTTGAAAAAATTTTAACAAGTTTGAAAACTCTTCCAAAATGAAGAAATATGTAAATAGTTTTATGATAATCTTAAAAACTAGTACGAAATCCTTCAAGTAAGGAATAAAACATGAATATTTTCCATAAAAAAATGTAAGTCACACGATCATCGACACTCAAAGTCTATAAAGCATATATAAAGCTCATGAAAATAAAAATCATGAGTAAACAATAATAATGTGAGTGTAAGGATCATGTAATCACAAAATCATGGGAATAGACAATTAAGCTCAAATGAACTTCTTTTATAAACATGGAAAACATGAAAATTTAATTTTCAAAAAAAATAATACTAACTCCAAGGCATATGTATGTTTTGTCTAAATCTAAAGGTATACATACACATTCCTAAATACAAATGAGTCCATAATAGAAATTTGCATGAAACGCAAATGACTCAAGGGTATACATGTATATTCAATAGTTTTGACAAAATTAATATATACATGAAGCTAAACATATGAAAACATATACAAAATGGGAATACAAGTTTGAAATGCATGAATCATCAAAACTAGGCTATACTAGCACATCTAATGGGTACAAATGAGTAATTAAGTACAAACATATAATAATCAATTTGTGGCTTACTAGTTGTACAAGTATACATATAAGTTTTAATGAAGGTTACATTTAAACATGTAATCAAAACATGAAGCACAAAAAAATCATAAACCTATACCAAAATGATCATTATATGAATGCACATGTCTTAGAACAAGGATATACACAATAGTTAAACTAAAGTGAGAGCACAAAAATAATAATTCATATAAACATGGGTGTATCTCAAATACTATATGTGTATGTCATAAGTCTGATTATCATAGCATTTAACATAATAAACATGACATGCTAAAAAAATCAATAATCTAAAAGCATGTAAACATAAATGGGAGTAAGGGATAGTTATCAAAACATAGAAGGCACATCTTTATATCTCCAAATCATGGTGGTTCTCCCACCAAACTCTCCTTGAAAGTGGTGCATCTAAAATTTTCACCGTTTAGCTCGGAACGCATTCACCTCAAGGCACCAATGTCTCTCACGTCATGTGAGAGCCCACACCTACATTAAATAAAATAGGTGTGACTTTTAGTACCCCTACTCTTTTGGGTCCATGGGGTTAGCTCCTTTCCTAACCCAAACAAATCTATTTGCAATTTTAAATCATTAATTCTATGAAAGCAAAATTTTGCAAGGTGGCCCTTACATCCACAATGTGTACAAGTGTACATATGAGCATACCCAGTGTCATGTGTATGAACATGAGAAGCATGTGTATGCCGTGTATGGTGTGCATAAACATGTGGCGCATGTTTCTTGTGAAACATGGATTCCAATTTCTTGTGATCCATGCACAATTGCTCAAAATGGAGCCCAAACAATCAACACTCTTCTTTAACATACATATATCATTTTTAATAACAGTAGAAGAGGTGGAGCAAGCAATGGGAATACTAGAAGATGGAGCATGACAAACATGTGAGTCAATATCATTTTTCAAAGATTTATTTTCATTAGAAATTAAATCCAATTCATTTGAAATAGAAATAATTTTGTTTTTTAAAGAATCACTTTCTTTTAAAACAAAAATAAGTTTTGAAGATAGAACTTCATTTTTCTTTAAAACTTCATCACAATCATGTTTGCTTTTTAAGATTTTGTTTTCATTTAGGGCAAGATCAAGATGAGATCTCAATGAGTCCCTTTCAATTAAAATCTCATCCTTCTCTTGCAAAACAACTGTTGGCCCAAAGGCCCATCACTCTAGTTTTGATGATGATCAACTCATATAGTTATGGTACTAATGATCTTGTGTTTAATTAGTTTTAGATTTGTGATCAAGATCTTAATAGGCGTGTAGCTTCAACAAAAGATTTAAAGTCAAGTTTAGAGCTAGCACGGTTTGATTCAAGAGCCTATGCATCAAGACCACATCAAGTACTCAGAGGAGTCTAGCTCTTTGGATCAAGTTTGGACCAAGTCAAGAAAGATGAGAAGACTTCAAGTGAAGACCTTCAAGATCAAGACTTGAGTCTAGGTTTTGTTTTTATAAGATTTTGTTTTTAGTTAAAATGTAAAGGATAGAATAGTTGGTGGATTGCTCAAGTATATCTTACACACACACACTCTTGATTTATATGATTTTTCATAAAAGAATTTTTATTTTGGAAAAATACAAGAGAGTTTTCATTTTGACAAAATACTGGTTTGATTTTTGGTATTCAAAGTTTAATGTCTTTAACCAAAATCATGTTTAGTGTTTAATGTCAAAAATATAGATATTTCATCATGTATGTGTAGTGGATCATATCCATACACTCTATGCTTTCAAAGTGTTTAAAATATTTTGTTTTTGTATTTGGAGAAGTTTTGAAAAAATCAATTTTGAAAAAAATACGGTTTTCATTTTTAGCCAAAATTTATAAGTTACAAAATAGTTCAAATTATTTGTAACATGTCTTGATTTTACTCAAACATGTTTGATTATCAAAGTATAATATTGAAACTATTTTTGTAGAATTTTAGAGATTTTATGGGATTTTATCAAAGTCAAAATACCAAGTTTTTCAATCCCAAAATTGACCTGACCTGGCTTCTGCCGGTCGACCGGGTCGGTTGACCGAGCTTGAGTTGGTCGACCGAGTCGTTCGACTGACGTGCACGAACGTGCACGTCAGATCTGCTGGAGGGCCGGTCGACCGACCCGTCGACCGCAGAGAGCTTCTGCTCTCTGGAAAGCCCCGGTCGACCGTGCCGGTCGACTGGCAAAGAGTTTTGCTCTCTGTTCCAGGCAGCGGTCGACCGGGCCGGTCGACCGACGCCCCAACCATCAGAAATCTGACTGTTGGCGGTCGACCGTCAGCCGCCAAGGCTGAAAAATGCCCCAACGACTAGTTTTTTCTAGCCCTATAAATTGGGACTTTTGGGGGCTGTTTTCTACAAGATTTTCAAGTGGGTTTTTGCACCAGTTATTCCAACTCTTTTAAGAGGTTTTCTCCACTTGTATTTGAGCCAAATATTTCCATTCAAAAGCAGAGTTTATCAAGAGTTTTTCAAAGTGATTTTCTTAAGTTTTCCTCCACCATTCAATCCTAGTTTTCTCACACAAAACACTTGAGCTATCCATTGCTATATCTACCTATAGGATTATTTGTTGTGAGAGGATTTTAGGTGATCAAAGTGTTGTGATCACCAAAGACTTCATCTTTGCTTTTAGGAGGCGGACGTGTGTTCGCGGTGTTTCGGGTTCTAGTGTGAACTCGGTGTTTGAGGTGCGACCTCGACGAGCTTGTGGGCTTGCGGTGTGTACGGGACTAGAGAGTCCAAGAGTTCAAGTGTGAACTCGCCTTGTAGGTGTTGCGGCACCGAGTGATCCAGTTTATAGTGAAAATCCTTCAAGTGTTGAAGGCGGGGACGTAGAGCAAGTGTGCTCGAACCTCGAAACAAATCTCCCGTGTTTGCGATTGCTCACTCTCTATCTTCTCTTATTTATATCTTGCATGCTTATATTGCTTTTATCTTTATATGCTTGATATATATTGTGAGGTTAATTGTTATATGCTTGGGGATTGTTTGCTAACACTTGTATTCAACCAAGAGAGCCAACGCGGCACCTCAACTCTTATTTAGAGGAATCTTGAGGAGTTAGTCCAGAGCCCTTCACGGAGAATCCGGCTACACTCCTGTGTTATACGTGGTGTTTAGTTTAATAAGTTTTAATTCTCCATTATTGGCCATTAGATTAGCTCATCACCTATTCACCCCCCCCTCTAGGTGATTTATAATTGGTATCAGAGCCAAGTGCTCCTGATTTGGGTCTTATAACCTAAATCAGGTCTTATAACCTAGAGTTAAAGATCCTCATTTATAGCTAATCACGATATTTATACACACACCATGGATTCATGTCACCTCCCACCTTTGACATTCTTAACATCCAAACTTGGAAGGTTAAGATGTCCTTATTCCTCAAAGCCTTAGGTATTAATGTTTATTTTGCCACTATTAAAGATTCTTATTGTTTAAATGGCAAAAATATTGAGGCTAAGGCATAAGCCCTACATGCTCTAAGATCTACCCTAAATGATGTTTATTTATCTAGGGTTTCTAATATTGATTCGGCTTTTGTAGTGTGGAACACCTTGATCTCCCTTGGCGAAAAAAAGAACAATATTATGCGGGTAGCGACTCGGATGTTGGAAATGACGCTTCCAACGTATGCTACATGGTCCAAGGGGATAACCCCCTTAAGGTAACTACCGAATCCGAGTTAGAAGAGGATGTTGAAATGCCATATAATGAACTAGCGTCATTTTGTCAACAACTCTTAGAAAAATATGAATTGTTTAAGAAAGATAATAAGAAAATGAAAAGAATTTTGATTGCATGTTAAAAGAAAAAGATTCTTTACAAGACAAATTTGAAATATTTCAAAAGAAAATGAATCTTTGAAAAATGAAAATGTTTCCTTGCTTTCTAAATTGAATGATCTTTGTGAAGGAAACACCACTTTGAAAAATAAAATTGTTTTGGTGAAAAAATAAAAAGAAGTTACTTTGCAAGAAAACATCTCTTTGAAAAGAAAAATGGTTGAAAAAAAAAAGAAAATGTTTCTAAAAGAATAAGAAAATGATTCTCATTCTCACCATGCTTTACATGCCACTATTAATCAAAATGAGATTAAGTTTTTGAAAAATAAAATTGATTGTTTGAGCTCAACTTTGAGCACATATGCATTTAATCATAAGAGATTGGAATCCTTGTTTCAAAAGAAACAAGTTCCCCATGTTCATGCACAACACCCGCATCATGCATATGCACACTTTGCACGTCATGATCACACCCACACTCATATGCATCCTAGAGTGTACAAATGTACACATTGTGGCCGCAAAGACCATCTAGCAAAATTTTGTTGTAATAAGAATTAATACTTTAAATTTTGCTAATAAGAAAAATGTTTTGGTCCTTACAATGCTAACCCTCAAGGACCCAGAAGAAAATGGGTACCAAAATCCCTACCTAGTGTATTTGATGTAGGTGCAGGCTCTCACAAAACGTGAGAGGGATAATGCCTTGGTAGTGGATGTATGGACTTGATGGACACATTTTTGATGCACCGCTATCAAGGAGGTTTGGTGGGACAACCATGTTTGGAGAATTAGAGCATAGTTCTTTGTTTTGGTAACTATCTCTAAACTCCTAGTTTAGTTTACATACTTTTCATTGATGATTTCTTTAGCATGCTCATGTTTTTGTGCTTCATGAGGTAATTAACTTGCTTAGATGTAGATTCTATAAAACTTGGATTTATATATGTACAAGTAGTGAGCAACAAATTGATTTATATATGTTTGTACTTCATTGCTCATTTGTACTCACTATATGCACATGTATAGCCTAGGTTTTGATGATTTCCTCATTTACACTTGTTTTTCCTATTTTCATGTTTTGCTTCATGTATATGCATTTTTTTTTTTCAAATCTAATAAATATACATGTATGTCTCTTGAGTCATTTGCCTTCATACAATTTATATTATGGACTCTTTTATGTTTGGGATATGTATGCATATTGTTAGTTTTGAATAAAACATACATATACCTAGAATTTTGTTTTAAGATGAAAAATGAATTTTTATCTTTTTCATCTTTAATTGAAAAATGATTTTCATGATTTTGTTTGATAAAATGATTTTGTTTTGAGCTTCATTGTCTACTTTCATGAAAAATGCTATTATATAATTCTTGTGACTCATGCTTTATTTATTTATTCATGACTGTGTTTCATGATTATTTTGAGCTTTATGGACTTTGAGTGTCGAATTTTGTGTATTTAGTATGTTTCATGAATACATATGATTTGGTTTCATGGTTTGAAGGATCTTTAACTAGTTTTTCAAAATTATTTTAACTAGTTATTTCTTTTTTTGTAGTGATTTTCACTGTTAAAATATTTTCAAACCCTATTTTTGAAAACCCCTACCAACTCCGTTATGGGTGACGGATGGGCGAGTATGCCTTGTAAGGTTTATTGGAAAATCTTTTATCTTGAGCATATAAGGGTGGTAGTTAAGAATTATATACTTGATTTACATTGTTATTTTCATTGGTATCTCAATTGATATTCATTTTGTATATACTCATATTTTGTTTTCTATATATGTAGTGCTTCATAATTTCCATAATATCAATTCCTATTGATATTGTCTTTTCCATACATATATATGTTTTGAAAATCAAGCACAATCATATATATTTATACTTGATTCTCAAGATATTTATAAGTTTTAAAGCACAAAGTTTGTTTATACTAAGCTTCATTTAAATCTTAATTTTCATTGATTTCTCATTGATATTTTTTTTATATAAGCTTATGCATTGTCTTCAATTGGTATTTTTTTTACAATTAATATTTTTATTTTTATCAAAATGTTCAATATGCTTCAATTGGTATCTATTGATCTATTTATTTCAATTGGTATTCATGAAAATTTATATTGGTATCAAAATATAAATACTTTCTTTCATTAGTATCAAGATTACAATTTGTATCAAAATTTCATTGTCAATTTGAATTGATAAAATGTTTCAATTACAATTAAAAAAATTCAAATTTGTAATGTTTATTTACAATTATATCTTAAAATTTGATTTACTAAGATATCTTAAAATTTGTTTTATTGAGAAATTCAAAATTTTGTTCTAATGAGAGATATTAAAGATGTTTTAATGTGTATTGCCTATATGCAAGGGGAGCTTAACATCTCTTCTACATATAGATTCATGTTGAGTGTATCTTATATTGAGGAGCTTGACAACTCTTCTTTATGTGGTACACGTGTGTAGGCGGAGCTTCACATCTTCTCTTATGCATTGCATATTATTTGTTATGTGAATTAGGCTTGTCATTCCTTCTTCATGTAATGAATGTATGTAGGGAAGCTAATTTAGCGTCTTCCTCTTCATGATGTATATCGCATAGAACACCTTATTGATTGATTTGAGTTCACCTCTTTGAGGGGGAGAACATTGTTTTATGTTTACTTTAACCCCTTTGTTGATGATTGACAAAAAGGGGGAGAAGTATTTAGTATATATGCATGTTTTCCTTTCTTTATACATAAAGGGGGAGAAGAATTTTTATTTATGCATATATGTTTTTGTTTTGCAAATAGGAGAAAAAGAATTTGATGAGTTTTATGCTTGTTTATGCATGTTTATCTCCTTGTATTTGCATATATGTTTATGAGCTTTCATTGCATATTTATTTATTTATTGTGTTGCATGAGTTAAGGGGAGCTTCTTTGAAGCTTTACTTTAATCCATGCATATATAACTCCATGATTTTGTCATCAAAAAAAAGGGGGAGATTGTTGGCCCAAAGGCCTATCACTCTAGTTTTGATGATGATCAACTCATGTAGTTATGGTACTAATGATCTTGTGTTTAATTGGTTTCAGATTTGTGATCAAGATCTTAGTAGGTGTGTAGCTTCAACAAAAGATTTAAAGTAAAGTTTGGAGCTAGCACGGTTTGATTCAAGAGCCTATGCATCAAGACCACATCAAGTACTCAAGAGGAGTCTAGCTCTTTGGATCAAATTTGGACCAAGTCAAGAAAGATGAGAAGACTTCAGTGAAGACCTTCAAGATCAAGACTTGAGTCTAGGTTTGTTTTTTATAAGATTTTGTTTTTAGTTAAAATGTAAAGGATAGAATAGTTGGTGGATTGCTCAAGTATATCTACACACACACACTCTTGATTTATATGAGTTTTCATAAAAGAATTTTTATTATGGAAAAATACAAAAGTGTTTTTATTTTGACAAAATGCCGGTTTGGTTTTTGGTATTCAAAGTTTACATGTCTTTAACCAAAATCATTTTTAGTGCTTAATGTCAAAACAAGATATTTCATCATGTATGTGTAGTGGATCATATCCATACACTCTATGCTTTTAAGTGTTTTAAAATATCTTGTATTTGTATTTGGAGAAGTTTTGGAAAAACCAATTTTGGAAAATACGATTTCGTTTTTTAGCCATTTATAAGTTACAAAAATAGTTCAAATTGTTTGTAACATGTCTTGATTTTACTCAAACATGTTTGATTATCAAAATATTTTATTGAAACTATTTTTGTAGAATTTTAGAGATTTTATGGGATTTTATCAAAGTCAAAATACCAAGTTTTCAACCCCAAAATTGACCTGACCTGGCTTCTGCCGTCGACCGGGTCGGTCGACCGAGCTTGAAGTCGGTCGACCGAGTCGGTAGACCGACGTGCACGTATGTGCACGCCAGATCTGCTGGAGGGCTGGTCTTCCGACCCGATCGATCGCCGCCGAGAGCTTCTGCTCTCTGGAAAGCCCCAGTCGACCGGGCCAGTCAACCGGCAGAGAGCTCTACTCTCTGTTTCCAGGCAGCGGTCGACCGGGCCGTCGACCGACGCCCCAACCATCAGAAATCTGACCGTTAGCGATCGACCGGGCCGGCCGTCGACCGTCAGCCGCCAAGGCTAAAAAATGCCCCAACGGCTATTTTTTTTTCTAGCCCTATAGATTAGACTTTTGGGGGTTGTTTTCTACAAGATTTTCAAGTGGTTTTTGCACCAGTTTTTCAACTCTTTTAAGAGGTTTTCTCCACTTGTATTTGAGCCAAATATTTCCATTCAAAGGAGATTTTATCAAGAGTTTTTCAAAGTGATTTTCTTGAGTTTTCCTCCACCATTTCAATCCTAGTTTTCTCACACAAACACTTGAGCTATCTATTGCTATATCTACCTATAGGATTATTTGTTGTGAGAGGATTTTAGGTGATTAAATGTTTGTGATCACCAAAGACTTCATCTTTGCTTTGAGGAGGCGGACGTGTGGTGTTCGCGGTATTTTAGGTTCTAGTGTAAACTCGGTGTTTTGAGGTGCGGCCCTCGGCGAGCTTGTAGGCTTGCGTGTGTGTACGGGACTAGAGAGTCTAAGGAGTTCAAGTGTGAACTCGCCTTGTAGGTGTTGCGACACCGAGTGATCCGGTGGGATCGGTTTATAGTAGAAATCTTCAAGTGTTGAAGGCGGGGACATAGAGCAAGTGTGCTCGAACCTCGAAACAAATCTCCCGTGTTTGCGATTGCTCACTCTCTATCTCTTACTCTTATTTATATCTTGCATGCTTATATTGCTTTCATCTTTATGCTTGATATATATTGTGATCTTAATTGTTATATGCTTGGGGATTGTTTGCTAACACTTGTATTCAACCAAGAGAGCCAACGCGGCACCTCAACTCTTATTTAGAGGAATCTTGAGGAGTTAGTCCAGAGCCCTTCACGGGGAATCCGGCTACACTCTTGTGTTATACGTGGTTTTAGTTTAATAAGTTTTAATTTCGAATTATTGGCCATTAGATTAGCTCATCACTATCACCACCCCCCTCTAGGTGATTTACACAACATCAAGTTTAGAAGACAAATTTTATTTTCTTCTATTAATGCAAAGTTTTTGTTTTTCAAGAGTTGGTATTTTTCTAATAGTTTTTCACAAACAATAGATAGTTCTTTCATTTAATGCATCGACATCAATATGATCATCACCGAAGACTAGCACTATCATCTAGTTGAGTTTCCGAATGTACCTCAGGGAGTCATTCCCTTGGACCATGTAGCAATGTTGTCAGATTCTCCTCTACTAGATTCCTTCTCCACATATTTCGTCGTTTGTAGCATGGAGTGGTCAAAGTGTTTCACACTACAAAAGCGAATCACAATGAGAACCATATACAAATATTCTTTACTTAAAGTGCTTCTAAGTTCCTCAAGAGTTTGTACATTGGCCTCTATGTGCTTGCTATTACCAAGATAGGATTTCTTAGTAGCGGCAAGGAAAACATGCAAGCCTAGAGTTTTTTAGGTACATACTCATTCTATGCTTTCACATACGATGTTAGAAACATCAAACATGGGAGGTGCAAAGTAATCCATGAGTGTGTGTAAACTAGTATGTGTGCAAATGCAATACTAGATTAGCTAACTAAGCTCTCACTCCTTGGTGGTAAAACCTAATATCAGGAGCATAGGCTTTGATACAATTGAAAGTACACCTAGAGGGGGGTGAATAGGTGTATGGCTAATCTAATGACAAATAATGCGAAATTTAAAAAACTAATTGCAACACACTTAGTGCAACCAAAAAGTGTAGCCGAATTCCCGCTAAAGGGCTCTGGACCAACTCCTCTTGATTCCTCTGAATAAGAGTTGAGGTGCTATGTAAAGCTCTCTTGGTTTAACACAAGTATGGCACACAATCAAACCCAAGCATATATATATATGATCTGAACAATATGATGCAATGCTCAATGAGAGAGAGAGAGAGAGATAGTGGATTAAACGCAAACACTAGATATGTTTCAAGGTCGAGCCACTGCTCTATATCTCCGCCTTCACACAAAAGGATTTTCACTATATCGTCTACACAGGACTTCCCACACAGGGAGCCTCCATTGAGGATTTGAGTAATACAAACCGGAGCACACAACTCCTCTCTCCTACAATACAACCTCTACACAAAAGGTAAGGCAAACACAAATCACCTCTACACTTAGAGGGATGGGCACTTAGCCAAACAAGATCAACCTCACATAGAGGGATAAGGCTCAAATCCACAATTCCACACAATTACCTCTACACTTAGAGGGATACCAACACAACTCCACATCACCTCTCACTAGAGGGATAACAACACAATCACCTCTCACTAGAGGGATATCACAAAGTAAGGAGAGTTTACAACTCTTGATGGTATCAACAACCAGAAATAATTTTCCCACAAAATAGATCCTAATAGATAGGATAGAAATGATAGCTCAAATGTGAGAAAACAAAGAGTTTGAAAACAAAATCACAAAAACTCTTGAAAAACTTCTAGATAGCTATAGAAATGAAGAACAAAATCAAATACCAAGACTCTATGTTTCTTTGATTTTTTCAACCCTTTAAAACAAATAAGATTGATCTTTAAACCCAAAACTCTTTTAGAATTTGTAGCTAAAACACTTAAGAAGATCAGAATTTTTGCTCTTAAAGTTGTTGTTTTAAACACCCAAAGAAGTGGGTAGTATAGCCCACAAACAAATTTGCCCATTGGCAGTTGGAAAGTGCAATTTTGTCCTTTCGGTCAACCGGCCGGTCGACCAGACAACGATCAATTTTCTGACCATTGTGCCCGCGGTCGCCGCCCGGTCGACCGTGGCCCAGCCAAACGGTCGACCGGCCCCCACGCGAGAGTGGGGCGCTCTCAGTCGGTCGACCGCGCGGTCGATCGGCCAAGTGGGCAGGCCTTTGTTCACGTCCCGTGCACATCGTCGACCGTGCCGGTCGACCGCCAGTGTGTCTGGCTGGGATTTATAGGATAGAAAACTTATCTTTTTAGTTTCAAATAAATCCCATAAAATCACATAAATTTGACAAAGATAAGTTCTTTTATTATCTTTGAAATATAAATATGTGTGACTGAATTCAACATATATTATAAACAATTTGAACTATTTTTGTGATATTGAAATTTGGCTTAAATACAAATGGTATTTTGCAAAACCAAACTTGAAATGGAAATCCGATTTTTCAAAATACATGTAATACAAAACACGATATTGAAATAACTTTGAAGCATATTGTATATGGATAGAATCCAATTTACATATAAAGATTTATATCTATATTTTTGACTAGAAATCTAAAATCGGTTAAACTGAAAAATCAAAAACCAACAAACTTAAAACATGTGTGTGTATTATGAATTTGAGCATATCAACACTATCTAATCTTACAATGATCTAAAACATACTAAACTAAACATAATACCGAGGTCTTCTTGTAGAACTCCTTCTCTAAGAGACTCTATCCAAACACGATCCAACGAGCTTGACCCCAACCGAATACTAGATGCGATCTTGATGCTTGAGCTCTTAAATCAACATGTGAAAGCTCCAAAACACCTTTGTTGAAGCTAATCACCTACTAATATCTTGATCAAATATCTGAAACTAAATATCACAAGATTAATAGCAAACTATAACTACATGAGTTAATCATCATCAAAACTAGAGTGAAGGGCTCTGGGCCACACAAGGCACAGCCGCATTTACGTAGCAGTTGTGGGGGACTACCAACCTGGTTACTTGCAGGTTGCTTGGAATTCTGATATCTATCTTTTGCAGTTATTAGTTTTCTTATTTAGTTCACTGTACATGCTAATTCTAACTGAACAGTAACTTGGTTGATTATAAATGCTAAAAATGGTTTAGTCTTTGCATCTAGGTCATTTGTTTATTTTGTTACGTTCATATTACTATTAAAGAGTGCTGAAGCAAGCTACTTTGCATCGCATGTAACTTAGAAACACATTTTGTATGATTTATTGTTTCAGTGTTATTTAGCTATATACATGCACACGCGCACTAAAATGAATTAAGGGCTTATCCTATAAACAAGATAAGGCGAAAAGTCATTACCTTTCCTTAGACAAAAATCAATCCTCACTCACTAACCCAGCCTAACTTAAAATTGAGTAGACATTGACCCTAGGGCAATCTCAGACTCATTAGAAGATTGACCTAAGATGAAGTTGTTAGAGTCTGACTCAGGCCAAATCGGTACAAAGGTTGGGGTTTAAGAGCGAATACTCGAAAAACAGCGGTTTGGAATAATCAGGCTTGCTGCTCAGCATGTACCTCCCACTAATCTTGCCCCCTTCCTGGCCGTCTTGCCCCCTTCCTGGCCGATTTACTTGTGGTCAGATTGTTGAATACACCTCTCGTGGATAGTCTAACCAGTTAGAAGTCGTCTAGGTCTAAGGTCTAGCCTAACTTAAGCTAGAGTTTTTTTTCTTTTGTTTATTTGTTTGTTAGTTTATTTTTGTTTTTGATATTTTTTCTGTGATATAGATTATAATTATAATTTTTCCAATGCATATAATGATCTATACTTCACTCTGACCTCTTTTGACTCAGATATCACTAACCCCACATTTCATAACTTTAAGCAACCATGTATGTTGGTTTTTTATCTGGATCAACATATGCCCCAGTCCCAATATTATGAACAAGACTGGAACAATCATCATCTCCCCTCTTCATCGAGTCAGTGGGATACAACTCTCGTGAGACATATGGTCAACCACCTTACCAATAACCTGCTTCATATACTCCTTATTAAGATCAACTTACAAAGAAAAATCTGAATTAGAAAAGAGTTTAGAAGCCTTTCTTGAGTCCGAACGACAAATCCAAAACATGAAAGACTTATAAGCCCATCAAAAATTCAAATCCAAGATTTTTACTCTATTTTTCAAGTCTCACACATAAAAAGAATCTGCTGACTTAAAAAGTATGAAATTCATGATTCAGTCCCAAAATGATTATATTCAATTCCAAAATGAGTATCTCCAATCTATTGATAGGTTAGAAGCAAAAATGATCATTTGATCAAAATAATTAATAATAGGAATGAAGAAACTCTACCTAACACATTATTGACCATTCTTGTTTCCCGTAGCCATATTGATATGAACCTAGAATCATGATATCTTGGAGACTTTACCAAGATTCATTTCCACCATAACATCTTGAACTTGACCAACCCCAAACCTTGGATAAATTGGCAAGTTTTTACTTCAAGGAAATTGAACTTAATTATGAATATGGCCTCGATCCCCAATTTTGTGATTCAATTTCAATTTTTCAATCTATATTGACTCTGATATCCTTACCTAATTTGGACCCAATTCCGAAGCCAACATTGATTTTTGTACGCATAGAGCTTGAAATTGAAACACCTATTTTGGATAATCACATTCCATTGATGGGAAAAGAATGTGAGTTTTAATTTTTTGATTTAGATCCAACTTTTAAACCAAATTTGACTCTTGAATCTAAGCTTGATTTGATTCATATTCCTGAGTCAGTGTTGGTTTCCTAGTCTTTATTCCAGAGGCCAAACCATTCAATTCATCGAATCATATTTTTTTGTTGGAACAAGGTATAGACCATAATGACTCCGAGGTGATATTCCAAAATTGATCATATAACCGGGGATAATTTTAATATTAGGATCTTGCATGATCCTATTTAATTTGGGGATGATAAATATATAAATAAAAATAGGTTATAAAAGATAGATGTTCTGAAAATTCATGTTACTTAGATTGGGCAGCAATGCTTGGTCCAATCCGACTACCACTAGAACCATCACCTTGAGGTAACTTTTTTTGTTCTCTCTCTTCTTTTTCATGCACATATTTATTCATTCATACATTGAGGATAATGCATAAGATAGGTGTGGGGGAGGATTTTACATAACATAGGTTTTCTTTTAATATATAAAAAATATTTTCTTTTCTTTAAAACTTTTTTAAAAGGAGAAACAATATTTTGACCTATTTTTGTAATAGATTAAGTTAATTTTAAGGAATAGGAAAATCATAATTAGGATTCTTATACTTGTTCAAAAAGATTATTTGTTTGATTTCTAGGGTTAGGAAAATTGAAAAAATAATTTAGCCTTGATTTTTACCTGGATGATATGTGCATACTTTATACACTTACACACTTACGGTTCAAGAATAAAGATTCTTATGCCTTATAAAAAAATATATATATATACTAAAAATCCTCTGATTAAGCTGGTACTTGTGCCTCATAAAGTATAAGTATTCACATCTAAAAACAGTCTATATTACAAATAAAAAACTTGTCATACACATATATTGCATTATTTATTAGTACATTGCTACACTAATCTTGTAAAAAGTCTGCTAATCACCTTATCTTAATATTTAATTCATAAGGATATGATTAATGAAGGAAGAGACGATAATATCAAATAAATACCGCTTAAATCAGATTTATATGAGTCTGTTTGGTTAGCTAAAGATAATCACAAATCTAACCCAACTAAATCAGATTTAGTTGGATTAAATCTATTAGCTGGGAAATTAAGGAGATAGAGGAAAATCCAAAAGTCCAAAGGAAACTCAATCAATATACAAAGGGCATCCAAGGATTAGGATGTATATTCAGAGGATTCACAGAGATAAGACATAATTTAACTGAAGATTAAGGGATAAAACAAAAAGTTATCTCCAACCTTATCAAAAGATCTTTTCTATTGGGTAAGAGATTTTGCCCCTATCTTCGTGCTTTCTCCCTTATCCAGTTTTGGCTATAAATACCTGCATTTCTCAAGCAAAGGGGCACCATTCAGCAGAGAATTTTAGGCTTGTTTTTGTTCTAGTTTAGTTCAGATTTTTATTTTTCTTTTTATATAGTTTTCAAATTTATTTATGTAATTTAGAAGAGAAAAGAGTTTCATGAGAGTAAGAGTGAATTTTGTAATGAGAGTGATAGCGGTGTAAGTAATATTCTTTTCTTTCATTTTTACTTTATTGAATCTAAGGTTATATTCTTTGTTTTTCATTTCTGTTTTTCTTCTACTTTCTTCTGAGGTGCTTGTAATCCAAATGAATTCTATAGTCTCGAAACTGCCTTACCTTGTAAGTGCCATTGATGGCTTATGGTGATAGATAGTTATTTCTAAATTAGTTTAAACTTGCACCTTTATTTCGTAGTTTAGAATGGGAATGGGGAAGATCCCAGACGTCATACTTTGATCGCCTTCAAGCTAAGGTAAATCGTTGCAACGGATCCAAGGTAAGCAAGCTTCAAGGAGGTAATATAAGTATTTGTTTCAATTCTTTCTTTCTCTACTTATTAGGTTAGAAACACATCTTTCTTATTCTTCTTTACTTTAACTAGATTTTCTTTTTCTTTTCAAAACACCTACAATCACCGTCTTCTTCACTCTTCCATTTTCTCCAAATTAACATAGCTTTCTTTCTCTTTTCTTTTTAAAGAACATAGAATAACTTTTAACCGATTTAGTAACTTAGGAAAGAACTTACTAAAAGCTTCCATCGAAAGTCCCTTCTTGTGGATCACGACCCGCATAGCCACTTGCTATAGCGGTAGAATTGAGAACCTTACAATCTATTTCTAAATCTGTATTTTTATGTGCAGATTTACCACAATCAAATTTTGGCGCCATTGCTGAGGAGGGACGGTAAGTAAATCTTTTTAATTTACTTTATTGATTAAACTTTCTTCTGTTTTGGTGTAGGGTTTGCTTTCAGAAAAATAGGAGCTACAGTGGACATATAAGAAGCTCTGGGACTTTGCTCTTGAAAGAAGAGCCAAGAAGCTCTCTGTTCTGCAGCGGAAACGCAGCAAAAACCGCGCTGGCGCGGCAGACAGAGTGAACTACTCACTTCTGTTTTTTGCAGGGTGGGTCAATTAGAAAAATATATAATCTGCAGTGTTTATATTTTTATTTAATACTCAGTACATATTAATTTTATTTCAACACTAACTTGATGTTTGTTAAATGCTAAAAATGGTTTTAGATTTTGTATTTAGGGCATTTGTTTAATTTTGTTTACATTTTATAATACTGTTGAAGAGTGCAGGAGTAAAAGTACATGTGCATAGAATGTAGCATTAGGAAACACATTTTGAGTGATTCATATTGCATAAGTGTTGCTTATGCTATATACTTGTACACTGCACTAAATTGAATTAAGGGCTTGTCTTATAAACAAGATAAGATGGAGAAGTCATTACCCTTTTTTAGCCCACAAATAATCTCCTCACTCACTAACTCAAGCCTAACTTAAAACTGAGTAAACGTTGGCCCTAGAGACATTTCAGATACAATAGAAGATCGACCTAAAGGCGAAGTTGATTAGAATTTGACTCTTGTCAATCGGTGTCAAAAATTGGGGATTGAGAGGCGAAACCTCGAAGAATAGTGATTTGGCATAATTAGCCCGTTGCTTAGGCACGAATACCTCTGATTGAAAGTAAATGAAGTGAGAATTACCGTCTAGCCTTGGGTTAATAGGTCATGTCCACGAGGAGGAATGCGATGAAAACTTTTCGATGTATTATTCAAAAAGCAAAGAATGGTGTCGGTATTTTTTTTTTGTTGAAAAGAGAATGGAGAGTAGGGAAGTGATTTAAAAAAAAATTGAAAACTTAGAGAAGGCTTTGAAAAAGATGATCTTTAAAAAGCTTGAAGAGTGATTGGTTGTTTGTTTCAATATATGAAAAGATCTGCGTTCACTATCTTACTACTCAACGATATATTCTTCTCTTGAAATTCTCAGTGCCTCAACTTAATCATAGGCAAAAGCTTAAATTTGAGATTCGAAAGTCTTAAGTAAAGCAAATAAGATTGTTTGGAAAAGTTTACTCTTTTTCTTAAGAATTCATCTTGAATTGAATGTTAAATCATCAAGTCGTCTTTCAAGTATGAAATAAAAACAAGTTCAAATGATGTTCTAAAAATAGAAGTTTTAGAAATCCCAAGCCATTTTCATGTGCCTTTAAGAACACTTTCAAAGAAGCAAGGCTTAGTTTAAGGCAGTCATATGATTCCTTTGGGTTCTTTACATCAAAATCATTCAAAACAAGGAATCAAAGAGAGATGATAGTGAGCCCAGAAAAATATTTAACTACTCATAATTAACGTCAATAAGACATGTAAATGAAATGAAATATACCCATGAATTGGAGAGAAGAGAAGTCTTGATCCTTTATTGATGTCACTTCAACTTCAAATTACAATCGCTCTTTTCCTCTCTCTCACTTGTATCTGGACTGAACTACAAATTAAAACAGAGATACAACATCTCAATAACAATCTAACAATGAACCTAAACCCTAAAAATAAAGAGAAAAGCTTAAACTAGTCTTCGATATATCCTTCTCTGTCAAATGCAGTTTAAAGGGAAAACTAAACGGGGAGAGCGTACGAAGATAGGGGGAGCAAACACTCCCCCACCACTTCAACAAAGCCACGAAAATGCAGCTTTGCGCGGCCTGGGTGTTGCCAGGTGGCCACACTCGGGGGGTGTTGCTCCATGGTTTAGTGATATCCTTTTATCTCTTGCTGGATTTTTCGTTTTAGCTCCTAGATTTGACGAAACCTCCTTTAATTTTTGACTTTAACCAATTGATTTGTGAAGATTTATTTTAACTAGTTTTCAACTGATTTTATCTTCTTTGATTTGCCCTGATCTGCCCTGATCTTCTGATTTGATTTAATTCTGATTTAAATCAAATTTTGATGTGCTTTTGGGCTCGTTTCTCTTCCCTCTCCGTTAGCAATAGGCCTGCATTTCATAAAAAAGATTATAAGACTAAATGCATAATTTATTAGGCAATATGAAAATGTGACATTATATATGCATATATATGTAACCAATCACACTCCCACACTTATCTTTTGCTCACCCTCGAGCAAAACATAAAAACTAATCCTAAGAAATTATTTTGACCACTTTAATAGGTCACTCGATTGCACTGAGCATGTGCAACAAGCCTTAAGCCTCTAGGTTACCCCTAGAGGATGATTTTGTCTCGTAAGGGTTTTCAGTGGTTGCACCCATAAAAATCCATAAAGAAAGAAAAAAAATGTTAATATTTTCAAAAAGCATTTTGAAAAGAGAAAAAATATTTGAGGTATTATTGTAAGAGTTTAAGTAATCGATAAGTTATAGGAAAATTGAACTTTTTATTCCTAAACTTAGTCTTTATTCAAAAACATGTCATCAATTAAAGTAAAGTGTCGAATTGTATTTCTCATCTAGTCTATTACTTTACCCTAAGTCATATGTACTTTTATGACCGTGAAGTTTTGACTAAGGGTTCTTTAACTTTAACTCTTATGCCTTATTTATTTTTAATTTTGGTGGTATTATTTCTTAATTCCATTAGGCTTTCTAATTTGCCTATGTAACGAGCTTTTAGTCGGTGACACCCAAACAGGACAGTCTTAGGGCACCAGATGAGAAAACATCCCTAAGGACTTAAGCACTCGAGCAAACAAGGCCACAAAATCAAGAATTTTATTTACAAAATGTGACGCCCCGATCTTACGGGTACGGAGACGCCATTGCAACGTATATACGCAGGTTAGAAATACCCTTACGTATATAGCTAAGCATCAGTACAGGCAAGAATCAGAGTACGGAGTACAGTGGTAATATGCATTCCAACAGAAAAGTACAAGTACATGGTTATCACAGAGAGTGACACAATATTATAGGAATATTACATCACCAGAAAATACAAAAATACAATACATGAAGATATATATAAAAGCTGAGAGGTGCTCACGAGTAGAAAGAGGGCCTCGGAGCCAAACAGGAGAGAAACTGGGAGGAAGAGCTACGGCGATGTCCAAGCTTCTGCTGCACTCTGATAGTCACGGAAGAATCCGCTGCGCACTCATCAGTGCAGTCAGCAAGGCCACCAAGGTCTGGACTTTAAGATCTGGATATTAGAATCCAGGTTGTCAGATGCAACCCCGCGAGTACATATGATGAAGCTGAAAGTACACTAGAGGGGGGTGAATAGGTGTATGCTAATCTAATGACAAATGATGCGAAATTAGAAACTAATTGCAACACACTTAGTGTAACCAAAGAGTGCAGCCGAATTTCTGGTAAAGGGCTCTAGACTATCTCCTCTAAATTTCTCTAAATAAGAGTTGAGGTGCTATATGAAGCTCTCTTGATTCAACACAAGTGAGACACACAAACAATACCAAGCATATAAGTATGATTTGAACAATATGAAATAATGTAAGGCACAATATAAAGAGAGTTTTTAGAGATATTGGATCAATCGCAAACACCAAGATATGTTTCGAGATTCGAACCAGTGCTCTACGTCCCCGCCTTCACACAGAAGGATTTTCACTATAACGTCCATATAGGACTTCCTACACAGGAAACCTCCACTGAGGATTTGGGTAATACAAAGTAGGAGTACACAACTACTTTCTCCAACAAACACAACCTCTTCACAAGAGGCAAGGCACAACAACTATCACCTTTACACTTAGAGGGATGGGTACTTAGCCAAAACAAGATCTACCTTTCAATAGAGGAATAAGGCTCAAAGCCAAACAACAACCTCAATCACCTCTACACTTAGAGGGATACCAACACAACCTCCACACTCACCTCTACACAAGAGGGAACTCAAATAAAAGAAGGTTTACAACTCTTGGTGGTCTCACTAAACCACAAACAAATTTTCTCACCAAACAAGATCCTAATAGATAGGATAGATAGATGGCTCAAGTGTGAGAGTACAAGGTGTTTTGAAATCAAAACACAAAGAAAAATACTTTGGAAAATAACTAGAATAAGATAGAAATAAAGAACTAAACCAATATCCCAAATATTCTATTTTATTTCAATTTTTCAACCCTTGAAAACAAATAAAGATAAAATCTTTTAGCCCAAAAACTCTTTTTAAACTTGCTGTTAAACACTTAAAAAGATAGGAAAATTTTGCTCTAAAAAATCATTAAGAAACCAGCTCAAGAGATGGGTATTTATACCCTCTCAAAAATCTGCCCGTTGGTAGTCTGGAAAGGGCAGAATTGCCCTTCCGGTCGACTGCCCGGTCGACCGGCCAACGATCATTTTTATGACTTTTGAGCCATCGGTCGACCGCTTGATTGACCGGACCTGGATACAGAGAGCAGATGCTCACTGCCGGTCAACCGCCAGGTCGACCAGGGCCAGTTCCAGAGAGCAGAGCTCTCTGGCGGTCGACTGGAACGGTCGACCGGCCCTCCAGCCTATAAGGCCTGTGCACGTTCATTCACATCGGTCGACCGGGAGAAGCCCAGAACACTATTTTTAAGGGATTAAAACTTATCTTTTTATCTTCAATTAAATCCCATAAAATCACATAAATTTCACAAAATAAGTTCTTATAAGATCTTTGAAATACAAATATGTGTGACTAAATTCAACAACATATTACAAACTATTTGAACCATTTTTGTGATATTAAAATTTGGCCTTTAAACGAAAACTGTATTTTTCCAAAAACCAAACTTTGAAATGGAAAACCGTTTTCTCCAAAACTCATGTAAATACAAAGACATAATATTGAAACAACTTTGAAGCATGTTGCATCTAGATAGAATCCAATATACATAAAGGATATATATATATATCTATGTTTTTGACAAGAAATCCAAAAATCGGTAATACCAAAAAAACAAACATTTAAACTTGTGTTTGTATGTGAACTTGAGCATATCAACACTATCTAATCTTTACAATGATCTAAACATATTAAATTCAAACCGAGGCCTTCTTATCTCCAAGTCGACTCGATCCAAATGCGATCCAATGAGCTTGACTCCAACCGAGTACTAGATGTGATCTTGATGCTCGAGCTCTTGAATCAACATGTGAAAGCTCTAAAACTCCTTTGTTGAAGCTACTAATATCTTGATCAATCATTGAAACTATTTAAAACACAAAATTATTAGTAAACTATAACTACATGAGTTAATCATCATCAAAACTAGAGTGAAGGGCCTCTGGGTCAACAATCTCCCCCTTTTTGATGATGACAAAACTCATGAAATTATATATGCCTGGATTAAAGTTAAGCTTCATAGAAGCTCCCCCCTAACTCATGCCTAGCATAAACAATAAAGATTTTCAATGTATGCATAAAGCAAATAACACATATTAACATATATGCTCTGATATCAATTGAAAAGAAAACATATATGCTATGATACCAATTGAAAAAATATAAACATAAATAAATCATATATGCTCTGATACCAATTGAAAAAATAAACATGCATATAAATGACATAAATATGCATATATAAAACTCTCAAAATTCTTCTCCCCCCTTTTGTATAAAATAGGGAAATTAAATAATCATGCATATATAAAACTCTAAATTTCTCTCTCCTTTTTGTCAAATCATCAACAAAGGGGCATAAATAAACTCAAAAAAAATTTCTCCCCTCTTTTGTCAAATCAAACAAGAAGTATATGCGATATACATTCATGAAGAGGAGAGACGTAAAGTAAAGTCCCCCCTGCATACATCATTACATGAAAAAGAGATGACTAAATCCTAATCACATAACGCATAATACATAATGTATAAAGGAGATGTGAAGCTCCCTTTACACACGTGTACTACATACCAAAGAGAGGTCAAGCTCCTCATATGAGATACATTCGACATGAATCTATATATAGAGAAGAATGTTAAGCTTCCCTTGCATATAAGCAATACATATCAAACATTATGATACCAATTGAAAAATATATCAATTTATGCTAAAGGTATACATCGAAACTTATGATACCAATTTATGATACCATTGAAAATAAACAAAACATTTTTACGATACCAATTGAAAGTAACATGAATTTTTAATACCTTTATCTTGATACCAATTTAAAATGTCTTGTAAATCTTTGATACTAATAGAAAATGAAACATTGCATATTTTGACACCAATTGAAATATATATATATATATATATATATATATATATATATATATATATATATATATATATATATATATATTGGAAATCTTGATACCAATTGAAAGTAAAATAAATGTTTTAGGTAAATATAACTCATATCAATATAGACCAATTTAAAGCGAACATGATACCAATATTGAAAATGTTAGCATATTCCAAAACAAAGTCTTTTTCATCATAAAGAATGGGAGTAAGATACCAATTGAAAATAAACTCGATTGAAAAATACCAATTGAAAGATAAAACATGAATTTTCTCCCCCTTATGAAATACCAATAAAAACAATACATAAGCTTGCATAAGATACTAATTGAAAAAAATTGACATTAAGGAGTAAATCAAGCTTAGCATAAATATAATTTGTGCTTTAAAATGTAAAGATATTGTAAGCACAATCAAATCATATATATATGTATGAAAATGTAAATACCAATCGAAATTGATACCATTTGAAAGTTGAAGCACACATATATAGAAAATACAAATATGAGTATACAAAAAATAATTATCAATTGTGATACCAATTGAAAATGCAATGAGGATCAAATGTATAACTCATAAATACCTTCCTTTCATGCACATGTTAAAAAATTTCAATTAGGCATACAAGGCATGGTCGCCCATCCAGCCGCCCTTCGATGGTAGGGGTTTTCAAACAAAAATTTGAAAATAGTTTAACAAGTTTGAAAATCACTACCCATTGAAGAATAAAGACTAGTTTAAGGATAATTTTGAAACTAGTACGAAATCCTTCAAGTAAGGAATAAATAAGAATATATCCATGAAAATATGAAAATCACACAATCACCAACACTCAATTAGCAATAAAGCTCATGAAAACAAATCATGAGTAAACATCAAATATAAAGTGTAAAAGACATGTAATCAACAAAATCATGAAATAGGGCATTTAAGCTCAAATGAAATTCCTTATCAAACATAAAAATCATCAAAACTAAATATACTTCAAGGTATATATATGTTTAATTAAAACAAAAAGTATACATACATATCCTAAACACAAATGAGTCTTTAATAAAAATTTACATGAAGGCAAGAGACTCAAGGATAGACATGTATATCTAAAGTTTTGACAAAATTGGCATATACATGAACTAAACACATTTATATGGAAACATGTAAAAAAATAGGGATACAAGTTAAAATATAAGAATCATCAAAACTAGGTTATACAAGTACATCTAATGGGTACAAATGAGCAACAAAGTACAAACACATAATAATCAAATGTGGCTCACTAGTTGTATAAGTATAAGTACAAGTTTTAATGAAAATTTACATTTAAACATGTAATCAAAACATGAAGTATAAAACCATAAACAAACTTGATTATTAAGGTAAATGCACATGTTTTAGAGTAATACACAATAGCTAAACTAAAGTGAGAACACACAATATGGATCCATATGAACATGATGTATCTTAATTACTATATATATATGTCACAAGTCAAATTATCATGGCATTTAATATAATAATCATGAAAAATCAAAACATGCTAAAAATTAACAATATAAAAGTATTTAAACTAAATGGGAGTTAGAGATAGTTACCAAAACTATTAGGGCTAATCTCTAGATTTCCAAACAATGGTGGTCCTCCTACCAAATTTTCCTTGAAAGTGATGCATCCAAAATTGTCACCTTTTAGCTCGGAACGCATTCACCTCAAGGCACCAACACCTCTCACATCATGTGAGAGCCCACACCTATATCAAATAAAATAGGAGTGGATTTTGCTACCCATACTCTATTGGGTCCATGGGGGTTAGCACCTTTCCTAACCCAAATAAACTTATTTGCAAAATTTGAATCATTTAACCTGTCATAACAAAATTTTGTAAGTTGGCCCTTACGTCCACAATGTGTACAAGTGTACACATGAGCATACACGGTGTCATGTGTGTCAGCATGAGAAGCATGTGTATGCCGTGTATGATGTGCATGCATATGTGAACTTGTTTCTTTCGAAACATGAATTCAAACCGTGTGTCGTTCATGGCACATTGGCTCAAGTGGAGCCCAAACAATCAACACTCTTTTTTAACATATATATATCATTTTCAATAATAGTAGAAGAGGTGGAGCATGCAATAGGTACACTAAATGATGAAGTATGGCAAACATGTGAATCTAAATCATTTTTTAAAGATTTATATTCATTAGAAATCAAATCCAATTCTTTTGAAATAGAAATAATCTTGTTTTTTCAAAGAATTATTTTCTTTAAAATAAAAACAAGTTTTGAAGATAGAACTTCATTTTTCTTCAAAACTTCATCACAATTATTTTTACCTTTTAAGATTTTGTTTTCATTTAAGGCAAGATCAAGTTGGGATTTCAATGAGTCCCTTTCATTTGAAATCTCATCTCTTTCTTGCAAAGTCATGTTAAGTTTAGAAAACAAATCCTTATTTTCTTCTTTTAATTTAAAGCTTTTCTTTTTAAGAGTTGGTATTTTTTGTAAAAGATTTTCACAAACAAGAGATAGTTCTTCATTTAATGCATCGGTATCAACATAATCATCACTACAAGAAGAACTAGTACAATCATCTAGATGGGTGTCCGAGTTTACCTCAAGGGAGTCATTCCCTTGGACCATGTAGCAAGCTTGGTCGGACTTATCTCCACTAGATTCGTCCTCCACATATTTCGGCATTTGAAGCGCGGAAGAGGTCAAAGTGTTCTACACTGCAAAAGCAAAATTACAATGAGAAACTATGGACAAATATACTTTATTTAGAGTGCATCTAAGTGTAGGGCTTGTGCATTGGCCTCTATATGCTTGTTATTACGAAGATAAGATTTCTTGGTAGCGGCAAGGTAAACATGCATTCTTAGG